>PVIC010005830.1:0-56341 GCA_004025085.1 Thryonomys swinderianus
GGAGGAGGAGGAGGAGGAGGAGGAGAAAAGAAGAAGAAGAAGAATTTGTGCCACAGACTTTTTAGCAGAGGCCGCCTTTGAAGAAGACAGTGCCCCTCTGGTGGCGGCAGAAGGGGGCAGTAGCGAGCTGGCAGAGTGCTAATCCCTGGGGAATCCTGAAGAAGGGTAGGTGGACACAGAGCCTTAGAGTGAATTCAAACGTGGAACTCAAGGGCAAGAGGAAAGCCAGGCTACAAGCACGGTGTCAAGGGAGAGGCTAAAACCAGGGAGGAGCAAGGCAAGAAAGAAGATACTGGGCATCTGGTTTCCTGTGGCACTTCCATAGGAGATCCAGTCCTTCTTTTCTTTGCTCCTTTCCTTCACGTTTTTCTTACTCTTCCTCCTTCTTCTTCTCCTCCTCCTTGTTTGTTTGAGACAGGGTCTCGCTGTGTAGTTCAGGCTGGCCTTGAACCGAAGCTATCTTCCTGCCTCAGCCTCCCGAGTGTTTAATTACAGGCATGAGGTACCACGCTTGGATTTGCTTCTTTCTTTTTAAATTTCTAGCAAAATGAAGAAAACTAAAATTATTGTTTGCCACAAAGAACTCTTGATAAATTGTATAGCTGCTTCACCAGCTTACCTGGGGGGGGTATTTCTTCCAATAAAATCATTTTGAATTGATTTTTTTTTTTTAACTGGAGGTCAAACTCAGGACTTCGAACTTGCCAGCCAGGTGTGACACCACTGAGGTATATCCCCGGCTCCAGTATAATCATTTTGAATACACTCTTTATTATGTAAACTATTTTTTAACAACTTAATATTCTGTGAACATTTTTTCCTGTCTCTAAATTTATTAGTATTTTTATACATTTTTTTTTCTTTCTTGGTGCTGGAGATTGAAGCTGGGGACTCATGCATGCTAAATATACACCTTATCACAGAAATACATCCTCAGTCCTACAAGCATCATTTTTATGGTCATGTCCTCTTTGATTGGTGTGGATTTTCTCTGCTGGATGTAACCAACTGCCCATTAGAAGACACTAGGATTTTTCTAATTTTCATAATTTTAAACAAATCTCAGACAAATGTGTGTATCAGTGATTTACTTAGCATAAATACCTAAAAGTAGAATGGTAGGTACAGAAGTGAGTATCTTTAAGTTTTTTGTATTCAAATTGCTATATTAATCAGTTTCCTTATTGCTAGGAGAAACACCAGACACTCAGTGCAAAGGAAGAGGGGCTTATTTGGCTCACAGATTCCAGTGTTTCAGTCCATGGTAAATGGACTCTAAGGAAGAAATGGCTGGGTGGAGGAAAGCAGCTTACTCCAGGGAGAGAGGAGGGAGGAGCCTGGAACAGAAACACACTTTCTAGGACAGCCCCAGGGCTTTGGGTACCCCAGACAAGCACTGTACCACTGCTTTACACCTTTAGCTTTGAATTTTTTTTTTAATGTTTGGTGTCCCTCCCCTTTCTTTCCTATTTTTGGCATTGTCCATTTTTCTACAAGATATGTTCTCTTTTTTTGGGGGGGGACAGGGTCTTGGTTTGTAGTTCAGACTGGCCCTGAACTCACTATGTAGCCTGCCTGGGCTAACCTTAAACTCTTGGTAATTTTCCTGCTTCTGCCTCCCGAGTGCTGAGATTACAGCTGTAAGCCACCAAGACTGGCACTGTGGTATGTGGTGTTGGGGATGGAACTCAGGACCTTGCATTTGCCAGGCAGACACTGGAACCACTGAGCTAAATCCCTGGCCTCTACAAGATAGCTTCTTATAGTTTATAAGTCTCTTCATACAGTAAGGATATTAACCTTTTATCATACATACAACAAATATTCCTCCTGTGCATTTTTTTTGCCTTTTCATTGTTTTTGCACGTGGTTTCCAAGAAGGTTTTATTTTTTGCTACTAGAGATTACACCAAGGCCCTTTACATATAGCTACATCTGTTATCCTTTTATGCTTTCGTTTTCAGACAAGGTCTTGCTAAATTGCCTGGGTTTGGCTATGACTTGTTCTTCTCCTGTCTCAGGCTCCAGAAGTGCTAGGATTATAAATATATGCTACCACACTCAGCAAAGATCTATCTATCTATCTATCTATCTATCTATCTATCTATCTATCTATCTATCTATCTATCTATCTATCTATCATCTCTCATCAGGGAACCAGGGATCAAACTCTGGACTTTGCTCTGATGAGTTGTGCATGGTGCAACTGAACTACATCCCTAGGAAGTTTTATCTTTTAAAATACATTTTTTATTTTGGAATAATTTTAGGTTTACAGAAAAGTTGTCAAAATACTAGGGAGAACCCCCCCATTTTTTTTTTTACCATTAACTGTTGATATAACCATGCCACATTTGTCAAAATGAAGAACTACTACTGGCTTTTAAAAATAGCTTGTTTAAAAGTGCAGCAAAGGCCAGGCAGGGATGTAGCTCAGTGGTGCCATACCTGCTTCACAAGGGCAAGGTCCTTAGTTGTATCCCTTATGCTGAAAAAAAAGAAATAAAATAAAAATTTAAATGCACAGCTGAGTCAAACAAATACAAAGATGAAGATATAGTCTTTTTGTTTGTTTGTTTTGAGACAGTGTCTCATTTTGTAGTTCATGCTGGCCCTGAGCTCACTATGTGGCACAGGCAAGCCTCGAATTCAGCAATCCTTCTGTCTCTGCCTCCTGAGTGCTGGGATTATAGGCGTGAGCCACCACGCCTAGCACTGTGGTATGTGGTATTGATTGCTGGTGGGCGTGTCACCACACCCAGCACTGTTGTGTGTGGTTACCGGGATCGAACTCAGTACCTTGTACTTGCAAGGCGTTGGAACCACTGAGCTAAATCTGCGGCCCAAAGATATAATCTTCATCTTTCTCCAATGGAAAATTAGATTTAAAGTTTGATTAATTGAAATTTGGAGTACATTTCCTCCTCTCAGAAACTTCAATTTTGTATATTTGCCAGTCAAACTACTCTGAAACATATTGCTAATGGTCTATCAATTGTGCTGCTATCAATTGCACTGCAAATAATAATGTTTCTAGAAAGAATGATGTACAGAGCTTCGATTCTGTAGCGCTCTAGGGTCTGGAGACTGGCCCGAAAGATTTAGTTTATGGCTGTGTTTTCTCTGGGGCAAAGGGAACAAAATAAGATGTGTGCCTAATATCCTCCTCCTGAGGAGCAACCTGCTATTAGGACGCTTTCCTAAAAGTGCAATCATCATTCTCTTTCTACTCTACAGTTTCCCTAGGGATGAATCACTAAAGCAGCACTTGGTCTGAAATGGTCTTTTCCTAGCGCTGTGCAATCACCTGGCTGATTGGCAGTGCGGCAGACCTAGGGCCAGGGCCGTGGCCACAGGTCTCAGACCAGCTCTGGGGCTCTGTACAAGCCTCCTCCTCCTCTTAGGGCTTCACTTCCGCTTCTGCAAAGCAAGTGGCCTTCAGTGATCCTTTCTGGTTGGAGATTTACTTGGTGATTTTCAAAAGCTGATTTTATTGGGGATGATGGAGTATGTGATATGTGATGTTGATTGTATGATAGTTTCATCACAAATGTGTACTTATGTCAAAACTTAAAAAATTGAATGTTAAAATGTAATGTAGTTTATTTATGTCATGTATAGCTTCATACAACTGTTTAAAAAAACAGACTTCAGCTGTGCCTGGTGTCGCAGGCCTATAATCCCAGCATTGTGAGAGGCCGAGGCAGGAGGAATCAGCTTTGAGCCCAGCCTGCAATTTAACAAAAATCCTGTTTTAAAATAGAAAATAAAAATGGGATGGAATGAAGCTCAGTGTAGAGGCCCTGATTAAATCCTTGGGACAACAACAACAACAACAACAACAAAAATAAAAAAACAGATTTCATAACCAAGCATGGTGATATACGCCTAGCACTTGGGAGGCTAAGGAAGAGAATCACTATGTGACTCAAGGAAGAGAATCAGCCTGGGCTACATAGTGAGTTCAAGGCCAGCCTGAATTACATAGCAAGATCCTTAAAAAACCAAAACAAACAAGCAAAAAATCCAAGACCACAACAACAACCTCCCGTTCCCTCTTTGAAAACACACAGTAGGAAAGACAAAGCAAACTTTTACAATGGCACCTCACAAAGTGAAAGCCCTGGGGAGGGAACTGTCTGCCCCCCTTTAATGCTCCTTGGAAAATACCCTTTTCAGACTTTGCCAACACTGAACCTACAGATTGCCACTGTTCCACTGAATACTGTAACTCTGAGTCCCTGTCATACATCCCTCTGCCACAGCCCTGTCCAGACTCTTATTTCAATCTAGACTTCTCTAGAAGGCTCTGTAGGGGACAAGGTTCCCTCTTACCCAGTGGCATACATGGCTTTCCCGCTCCCCATCTACCTTGTGTCCCTATATGAGGGCAACCCACTATCTCATATTTGTCTCTGCAAGTGCTGACTGCGCAACGACTCAGCCTGAGCTCCATTTCTTCCAGGAAGCCAGGGCCGATTCTCCAAGTACATTCATTTCAATTCATTGGGGTACTGTTTATGCGATAGCTTCTGGGGACATGAGGATGCATTATTATCTCTACCTCTTGCTTTGTTTTGTTTTGTTTGTTTGGAAAAAAGATCCCACTGTGGGGCTGGAAATTTTGCTCAGTGGTTCCAGCGCCTGCCTCACAAGCGCAAGGTCCTGAGTTCGATCCCGATAACCACATACAATGCTGGGCATGGTGACTCACACGCACCAGCAATCAATACCACATACCACAGTACCGGACGTGGTGGCTCACACCTGTAATCCCAGCACTCAGGAGGCAGAGGCAGGAAAATTGCTGAGTTTGAGGCTTGCCTGGGCTACATAGTGAGCTCAGGGCCAGCCTGAACTATAAAGCGGGACCCAGTCTCAAAAAAAAAAAAAAAAAAAAAAAAAAGAAAGATCCCACTGTGTGATTCAGGCTGGCCCTGAGGTCACTGTAGCCCAGGCTGAACTGAACTCACAGCAATCCTCCTGCCTCTGCCTCCTGAGTTCTGGGATTACAGCATGAGCCACCATGCCCGGCTCCTACCTCTTGTTTTTTGGTCTTCACTCTGACTCTGTAGGGTGAGAAAAACCAAGCCAATGTAATAATTTCTTCAAGCAGAAGCACACTATGTATATTTACCTTTCCCTTTCCAGAAAGTACTTGAATGTTCAAACCAAGGGATTTAAAGTTCAGACAGATGAAGAATTGGTCAGGGAACAGATGAGAATGTCTTTGCAGCTGTTTGTGATTGATTCTTGCTTGGCTGGGTAGACTGTAAGATGTGTGAACAGCTAACATGCAATAAACTGTGATTCCTAAAAGAGAATAGGTGTGTTTTTTCTTATGCTATGAAGCACAGAATCAGATTATTATGATCTATGTTTATTGACAAGATCATCTTGTAAAATATAAACCTTTGTTTAAAAAACTTGTACATAATATAGTCTAATTTATCCCTGGTACCACAAAGAAGCAAAAACAAAAACAAAAACTTTTGATAGCCCAGTCTTGGAAACAACCCAAATGCCCATCAGCTGGAGACTGGATAAAGATGTGGTTTTTTATAAAATGGAGAATTACTCTGCCATAAAGAATGACAAGATTCCCAGCACTCGGGAGGCAGAGACAGGAGGATTGCTGAGTTCGCGGTGGCTTGCCTGGGCACCATAGTGAGCTCAGGGCCAGCCTGAACTACAAAGTGAGACCCTGTCTCAAAAAGCAAAAACAAAACAAAACAAAAGAATGACAAGATTCACTCATTTATGTGCAAATGGATACACCTGCAGGACACACTAATAAGTGTAATAAATAGATCACAGATATGCAAATACCGGATCTGTTCTTTGGTATGAGAACCTATAGATGTAAACGAGTTCCAGAATGTATGATAGTTTTTGTAAAACAAGAAATATCCAAAGGGAATTTGGTGTGGGAATGTAATGAGGAGTAAGAATAAATATGATTTGGAAAGAAAATGAAAGAGCATGTATAAGGGGTGGGGGGTTGTGGGTGAGTAGGGATGTGGGTAAAAATGAGCATTACCTTGTGTCATATACTGGTATAAATTTCCCAATGTTGTGTGTGATTGTGAGCTGTATATAAAATGTACCAATAAAGAATTCAATTAAAAAAAGAATTCAAAGGGCTGGGGATTTAGCTCAAGTGGTACCGCACCTAACCTGGATGCACAAGGGCCCGAATTCAATTCCTGGTACCACAAAAAAAAAAAAAGAAAAAAAATGAATTCAATTTAAAATAAAAACCTTTCACAATATAGTCTAATTTTTGTTTAAGAAAAAATTTAAAAATATCAAAAAACACTTGAAATTCATAAGAAAGGTAGATACCAAATGGTTTTCTTTGGGTGGAAGAAGTATTGGTGATTAAATAAAAACACTTCCTTTTAATTCAAACTTTCGATAATCAGCAATGTCATTGTCATAGTCAGAAAGACTCTTGCTCATTTGGGAAAAAAGTGCAGAAACAGGGTTATCAATTTGGTACAAATGCAGATGGATCACTTTAGAGACAGCACAAAATTGAATATTAAAAGGTGTTCTGTCTTGTTTTAATACAGAGTGAGGACTGGCATGGGCCACATCTACAGGGACTTGGAGCAGCTGTGGACCGAGTGGCTGCAGGGTTTGGGGGTAAACATTATAAAAATAAACTAATGAGCAAACTAATGGAATGTGATAGACAGGATGCTTGAGTAATTACTCTAAATGTTCTGCCCTTATTTTGGTCAGGGACCCAGAAAGGACTTTAACCTCCAGGACTGTTAATCTGCCTTCTATCACTGGGAAGAGTTAGTAGCACATCATGATTAAAATCATACATGCACGCTTTGCCCTTGGTGTGCTCTGGCAATTGTGTTTTCTTTCCATGGAAATTTGTTATCTCACCCTAGGGATGGAAAATGTAGAGATTGGTGATATCACACCTGTGGGTGTCTATAACCTTGAGATTTTCACACGAAGGTGGGAATTTTACCATGTGAGAATTCACTTGAGTTCTCACAGGGCCAAGAGATTGGCCTCAGCTACGCTCCCTATATATATATAAAGTTCAGGAAGGACTCTGGATTCTGGATTCTGGACTCCAGGAGAAGCCCTGACAATGAGGTTGATCCTGTTATTTTGTGCCCTTTTTGGGCATATCTACTGTCGACAAACCTTTATGGGGTAAGTTATGTTTTCTGGTGCTTATTTGAATTCTACATATCTGATTAATGGTTACAGAATGACAGGTGAATGTTTTCAGAATTCTTTCAGACTTTTGTTAGCAGAGTGGGAAAAACAGTGATCAAAGAAGAGATGAATGATGTGGAAAGGAAAAGTGACAACTGTCAAAAATTGTAGAGATGACTCTCCAATAGTAATTTTTAGTTGGGAATAAAATATAGGTTTGCAGCTAGGCATAGTGGTGCATGCCTATAATCCTTGTAATTCCAGCCCTTAGGCTGAGGCAGGAGGATCACAGCAAATTCAAGGCCAGCATTGGTTGCACCGTGAATCCAAGGCCAGCCTGAACTAAGCACACGCTGCTTCAAAAAAACACAGAAGACAGGGATTTAGCTCAGGTGGTACTACACCTACCTGGGAAGCTTCCTTTCTCTGAAGGGCTTTGGTTTCACTATTCTGTGAAGAGCTTTGGGCAGCAGTTTTTGGAGAGTGTTCCAGGAAACTAATGAAGGAGATGAAGAAATTTGGTCCAAAAACAGTAGATAGTTGGAAACCAGAGCAGTAAACAAACTATAGGATTAGGATTTCTAGGAACTTTGACTAAATTAGTGTGCTCTATAAATCTATAAGTGGGATCTAGATTGCAACATAGACATCAATTTTATAAAAATTTTTAAACCCCTCCTTTTTGTTTTTTGTTTTTGTTTTTGAAACAGGATCTTACTATGTAGATCAGGCTGGGTTTGAAATAACTATGTAACCCACGCTGACCTTGTACTTGCAGGGATCCTCCTGGGTCAGCCTTCTGAGTGCCGGGAGTACAGGTGTGCGCCACCATGCCTGGGTCCCCTTCCTTTTTCTGGCTGAGTGACTCAAAGGACAACTATTCCTTAGAACTCATATCAAGAAACATTAGCCTAATGCATTACTTTATCTGGCACCTTCTCATTTTAAGGAGGACTCCTGGGACTCTGTGCTTTATCCAAAAGTAATGAGGCGCAAATGGAGAAATTTTCAGACCATTTTGTCCAAATGGATACTTGAAGATAAGCCTTGAAGATTGAACATTCTGCCATTTGTGTATTCCACGAGAATTCACTAGAAATTGCACATTGCTTGCTTTTAGAAGATGTGGGTTCTGGTCTCTGACTATGGCTCACTGTACCTATTCTGTACAAAAGGACAGGACATTGGCTGTAAATAGATTTGGGATAGAGCAGGAAAGATTCTGTCCCAAGGAAGAGGCTATAAAAATATAGCTTTTAAAGCCCAAACTCTTTTCTAAGAATATATATTTGCTTGCTTCAAGGGTTTTCTTTTTCTGTTAGTGTCCCTGATAATGTTTATTTCCATCATAAGTGTGTTCATGTTTGTACAAAGAGGCATACTGTGATTTGTCAGGGTCCCAGTCTTTCCTAGCCATGTCCCAAGTTTGGGCCATATGAATGGCTTTAGGAAATGGAGCTCTGACACATTTTCATTGCAGAAACAAGAACAAAGAAAAGACATAAAACAAAACAAAAAAGCAAACCAAACCCAGAAACACTCAGATCTAACCAGATGTGAATTTGATTTCTCTTACAAACATTAAATTAATTATCCCACCTTTAAAACATCTTTTTCTCCGTGAAAAACAGTAACAAACAAGTTTTAAAAGCCACTGCTTTATGAGCAGCAGGTGTTATTTGACAAATACTCATTAGCTAAAGGAAAAGTAACTTTAATGGCAGGCTTCCTGCTAGGAACAGGCACACCTCATAATTAGTATTTAGATAACATTTCCTCGGAGGAAGTAAAGCCATTGTATCAGCTCCTATTTTGGGGATGTCAGTCAGTATATGATTTATTAGTTTCTGTGCTGTCAAAGATATCTGTGCCTGTTGCGCTTCTTTATTTTTTCTTTCTTTTTTTTGAATTCTTTATTGGTACGTTTTATATACAGCTCACAATCACACACAACATTGGGGAATTTGTACCAGTATGTGACACGTTAATTCTCATTTTTACCCACGTCCCTACCCACCCACAACCCTCCACCCCTTATATACATGCTCTTTCATTTTCTTTCTGAATCATATTTATTCATTCCCCTCATTATGTTCCCACACCAAATCCCCTTTGGATATTTCCTGTTTTACAAAAATTATTATACATTCCAGAAGTCATTTATATCTACAGGTTCTCATACCAAAGACAAGTTCTGGTATTTGCATATCTGTGATCTATTTATTTCACTTATTAGTGTGTCCTGCAGGTGTATCCATTTGCACATAAATGAATGAATCTTGTCATTCTTTATGGCAGAGTAATACTCCATTTTATTAAAAAACCGCATCTTCTTTATCTAGTCTCCAGTTGATGGGCATTTGGGTTGTTTCCAAGATTGGGCTATCACGAACTGAGCTTCTGTGAACAAGGGTGTACATCTGTCTTTCCAATGTGATTTTTAAAATTCCTTTGAGTACATTGCTAGCAGGGAAATAGCAGGGTCAAATGGGACCTCTAGTCCTAATTTTCTGAGGAATCTCCACACTGATCTCTACAATGATTGCACAAGTCTACAATCCCACCAACAGTGGAGAAGGGTTCCTTTCTCCCCACAGCCTTGCCAGCATTTATTGTTGGTTGATTTTGTGATAGAAGCCATTCTTTGTGGAGTGATATGAAATCTCAGTGTTTTCATCTGCATCTCTCAAAAGACCAGTGATGTTGAACATTTCTTCAGATGCTTTTTGGCTACTTTGACTTCACCTCTGAGAAGTGTCTGTTCATTTCAGATGCGCTGCACTTATTTCTTATATCCAGAGGCTGATAGGTGCAGAAAGTAACAGGAGTGTCCAGGCTTTGTGATGTCATTCCGTTCATATTCTTTAGAGACCAAGTTCTTGAGATTATCCCAAGTAATGAAGAACAAATTAAAACCCTGGTGCAACTTGAGGCTGAAGAACATCTCCAGGTATGTGTCTCAGGGAGGGCTTTTGTTTTCCAGAGTGAATACAGTCAGATGCCATGACTGATAGCTATTTTGGATTGCATTTAAAATTGTTTTATTACTACCTGTTTGCAGTACATAAAGCTTACATCCCTTGTGTGGAATTGGTACAAATAGTAAGACATCCCAATTCTTTTTCTTTAAATGCCCTTCTCCTCCATTCTTATCCCCCTCCCTCTACCTGTTAGTCCTCTTTACATTTTGTAAAAGTCTATCTCTGAGATATGGGATTCCAAAAACCTGGGCTCAACTACATAACCCTGGGGAAGTCACTTACCTTTTCTGTGAGTCATTTTCCCGTTCAGAAAAATTGGGATGAGTATATGATTCTATCTCATTGGTATATTGTAAAAATGAAGAGGGTCTGAGTGTGACAATTACTTAGAAAAATTGTTGAACTCCTTTAATGCTTTAATTTGCTAGTATTAGTATCCTATTAGTATTACTTGGATGCCAGGTTGTTTAAAAAAAAAACTGTCATGGTTTAAAATAAACTTTTCCTCTGCTGGTTTTACTATCTAGTCATGGGTGGGGGAACCCATGGCTGCTATTTGGTTATTTAGACATTCTTGTTGCCATATTGTAGTGACTCCACACTGGTTTTGGTTTTGTGGGCCCAAAATAAACTAGGTAGAAAACTGATTTCTTGAAATCTATCCATGCTGAACCATCTATTTTGCCAGAACAACCCACTCACTGTCTTGGTTTGGCTTTTGTCCCTTTCAGCTTGATTTCTGGAAATCACCCACCTTGCCTGGGGAGTCAGCCCACGTCCGAGTTCCCTTTGTCAAGGTCCAAGGAGTCAAAGTTTTCTTGGAATCCCAGGGAATTGCTTATTCCATCATGATTGAAGATGTTCAGGTAAACATGCCATAGACTAGTCTTCTAGAGACTTCCTGGCCAACGGGAACTGATGGCCCTCTCTCTTTCACCCCTGAGTTCTCTTTGTAGGGAAAGTGTCCGTGGGTAATTCCAGGTCTTCCAGCAGAGTGGGCTGCCCCTGCAGGGTGGGTAGGGTGGTGTCATCTTTCTCTCTTGCTTTAGGGACAAGTGGAATATGGTTATAGCTGATGGGTTAGAGCAAAAAAGAGACTATAACGTGAAGTATACAGTGCAGACTGGAGGGTGTTAGCCAAAATGAGGAAAAACAAGCTGCTACTCAAGTAGTGTTTTATCAGAAGTTTACTCAGAAGAGTGGGAGAGCCGGTAGACTGTGTTTTCCACACACCGTTAATTCTACCCTGCAGTGAGTGTCTGGCTGGATCCATTCCCTTTTGCCCCTTTGGAAAGCTTGCTGCCAGGTCAAGGGGCACAGAACCCACAGGGCTGGGAAAAGAAAGCTTAGTCCTGGGATGAGTGTTATCATTTCCTCTTGTGATAGATCAAAAGGCATTGCTATCAACTGCTCATGCACAGAGTTGGTTTATTTTAGGTTCTGTTGGACCAAGAGAATGAGGAAATGCTATTTAACCAGAGAAGAGAAAAGCGTGGTAACTTCAATTTTGGAGCCTACCATACCTTGGAAGAGGTAGGTTTTTAAAAATGAATATCAAAACAATGGGCCTCTTCTCTCCTCAGATGACAGTGTCACTATTTCCATGCAATTTAATGATCTAGAAAGCATTCTTATTATTTCTTAGCCTCTCCTCTAAGTTTCTCTAGGATTTCACAGGCAGTATATCATCACCCTTTTGCTTTAGGGATGAGTGGAATATGGTTATAACTGATGGGTTAGGACCTGAAATCCACCTGCCCATATCAGGAGCCACACAGTCATTTTCGAAGCTCATAGAGTGTCTCAAGTGAGTGTACAAATAGCTCTTGCTTACTTCCCCACCCTCTTGTTACTAGTTTTTTTTTTTTTCTTTGAGACAGGGTCTCACTTTGTAGTTCAGGCTGGCCCTGAGCTCACTATGTAGCCCAGACAAGCCTTGAATTCAGCAATCCTGCCTCTGCCTCCTGAGTGCTGGGATTACAGGTGTGAGCCACCATGCCCTGCATTGCCTGGGGTGGTACTGATTGCTGGTGGGCATGAGTTACCATGCCCAATATCATATCATTGTAGGTGGTTGCCGGGATCCAACCAGGGATCTTGTGCTTGCCAGGCAGGCGGTGCAACCACTGAGCTAAATCTCTGGCCCTGTTGTTGCTAGTTTTGAGGCAAGTCTCAGCTCTGGGGATCTTAGCAGACTAGGTTTGGCTTCCTGTCCCCAAAGGTCAGCTGAGTAAAGGAGAAGAGCTTCACAAGGCCACCACATTTTGAGGTCCTATCGAAAAGTAGAACAAAGGTAAGGGCTGGGGTTTGTATCGCTGGAAGTCTAGGTAACCGTGGACAAGTCACGGTCTTCAGGATCTGCTGGAACATCGCCTGCCAACTTTCACCACATCCAGTTCCAGACCCTGTGGAGTCACCATCCTAAAATTCCAGTTACCTGGGATTGTAGAAAAAGCAGAGCCTCACAGATTACCCCATGATGAGCTCACCCCCTCCCAAGTAGGAAAACCCAGTGATGGCAGCAGAGGCTTCCCCACCCCAAAGCAGGAGCTAGCTCTTCAGAATGAGAACCACCTGCTTCCTCAAGCAGGGATGGCCCTCGTAGAACCTCTGCCTCCCAAGTGCTGGGATGACAGGCATGAGCCACCACGCCTAGCACTGTTGTACATGGTAACTGAGATCGAACCAGGAACCTTGGGCTTGCTAGGTAGGTGCAGGAACCACTGAGCTAAATCTCCAGCCCCAGTTACTCCTATCTTGATGGCCTTAGTTTTTTTTTTTTTTTGGTGGTACTGGGGATCGAACTCAGGCCTTTGGGCATCCAAGGTTGGCGCATGGTACCACTTGAGCTAAAACTCCAGCACATGGCCTTAGTTTTGAAGGAGGATGAGATGGTTTACATAAGTAAATTTAGGGCTTATATCCTTATAATATGTCTTAAAGTAGCTCATCTGAATACATGTACAGCCGAGACCTGCTGAAGTATTACGGTAATAAAGAAGACATAAAATGATAGAAGATACCAAGCTTTATTCTGCTTTTAGATAACCCCATGGGGTATCTGCAGGCTTAGGCTCCAAGTCCGTGTAACATTGCCGATTTCTGATCTGCACGCCCAGTCTGTGGACAGCTGAGGTCCAAGACTGCCATCAGTCAGGAGTCATTTTGACATTTCTGACCTCCAGGTGAGGATGGGGTCTCTCAGCCTGCCCCTGCAACGTCTAGGTTGTCTCTGCTGTTTGTCCTTAGTGCTAGGTGCCCCCCTAGTTGCTCTGAATTTCTCCGTGGGGCCCACAGGGATCTGTCTACACTGACTTAGGGGTGGGGTCGCGGTGTGTGTATGTGTGAAGATGTCAATTGTGGGGCTCAGGGAGAGATGGGAAGTAGGAAAGAGCCAGAGCAAGGGTGTATATGGTAAGCACCCGACCTCCATGTCAGCAATTTTGAAATGTAAAGAGCTCTCCGATTGGTTCTTCCCTTACTTGGTGGTACAATCTGCTCTGCCTTAAACTTATTTGGGATCAAAACTGCCCTGCCTGAACTGACTTGGTAATTTGTTTCACTGATGAAAATCACAATGTGCTTGATTATGGAGCAACCTCTGGTGTGTGATACACAATAACTGCTTCCTATCACCTTAAAATTCCCTCCTGCAAAAAAGTCGCCTGCGTATAGCTTGGCTTAAAAAAGAAAAGCTGGTGGAACAAAGCTGTGCCCCCCCACCCGCCGGTCCGACAAACCAGTGCCTGCGTCCTGTGACACCACACGCTGGCCACAGTCTGGCTGCCCGGAGAATGCTCAGAATTTCAATGAAGCAGGAGTGGCCGTGGCTGGGGCACCTAGGCGGCAGGCGCCCCATTGTCCCCGGCCTGCTCCAGCCCTGCCGCATTTGTAGCACTGGGCTCTGGAGCCATCTTTCCTGGTGCCACCGCCCTCTGTGTCCTCTGCTTGGGAAGGCAAGAAGCCTTCTGGCTGGAGAAGCTCCACCTCAGGGATGGGGCTGTGGAAAAGCCACAGGCAAACCAGACGAGTGCCATTTTGTTTTAACACAAAACTGGAAAGAGCCGCAGCAAAATGGCTTCTCCTTTCCAGAATGACTCATCGTCCCCGAGCGGGTATTCCAAAGACGCCCCAGCCTCCGGCCGGACCGCGGGGTGCCACTGTGTCCCCAGGGAGTGGGATGGAGGGGAGAGAAGTCACTAACAGACTCGCCTGCTCATTCACCTGCAAATGTCTATTCCTCTGAAACGTTTCAGATTAACCAACAAATGGACAACCTCGTGGCTGAGCACCCTGGTCTAGTGAGCAAAGTCAATATTGGCTCTTCTTTCGAAAACCGGCCCATGGACGTGCTCAAGGTACCAGGGGACAGTGGCTGGCTCCGCTCCCGGCGCTTCTAGAATCCTGCCCATCCCGGCTCTGCCCTCAGCAACCCCCCTTCCTAACCGGCCCTTGCTGGTTCCCAGCGTCCTCGCCACTCCCGCCCCCTCGCCGCGGCTCCCTTTTCTCTTCCCCTGCGCGGGCTGACGCAGGTCGGCGGGAGAGAATTAATGCGCGCGTCCCGCTGGATGCGCGCGCGGGGCCCGGGCTGGCGCGCCAATGGGAGCCGAGGCGGGGGCGGAGGCCGGGCGCGTTCGGTAATCAATCAAGGCGGGAGTTCTTCGCTTTTTTTTTTTTTTTTTTTTTGCCTTTTAAAAGCCAGTTTAAAAAAATTTTTTTTAAAGACCCAGTAATTACCCGAACTGCATTAAAAAAAAAACCCCAAAAGCCAAAAAACCCCAAAACGTAGCAGTGCCGCAATATGCAGGAAGGCAGGCAAGTAGACCGCAAAGGGATATAAATGCCCCCCACCCCGCCTTTCTTTTAGGTAGCAGAGGATGAAAAGGTTAATGTTTTACTTCGACTTGTTACCTGGATGGTATTAGTAGGGTTAATTTCAAGCTTTTGCACTTTGCCCTGAAAAAAAAAAAAAAGTGAACATTATTACCCCAGACTTCCTAGAAAGAGTTTGTTTGGGGAAGGGGGGAGGTAATGTCACAATTCCCTGCTAAATTTGGAAATGTCATGGCTGGGGACCAGCTGAAAAACTGGGACGGATTTCTTCACAGTGGTTTGCCCAAAACACTTCTGGGAGGAGTGTTTTTCCTTCTTTAAGACCGGGGTGGGTTGCTAAGGCTTATTCCCGCGTTTCTTTTTAGTTCCTCTTTTTTTTTCTCCTGGGTTTGGAAGCCCCAGATTCCCAGATTTTCCTCTACTTTGGGTTTTCCTGGCCTCTCTCCATCTGGACGCTCTAGTGGCCGAAGCTGTTCTCTGCTTTTGAAAGTTCCCTACTTTTTACGTTTTGAGCTCTTTGAAGGAAAAAGCCTCAAACACTTTCAGCTAAACTCTTGAAACCTGTGAAATGTAATTTTTAAGTAAGAATTTGCATTTCTCATTTACCTTATCTGCTATGTTTAGGATGCTCCACAGAGATAGAAGTTGATGGTGCAAAAATAATGTTTTCCTCTCCATTTACTGATCCAATTGGCAAAGCTACTGTTCCAAACAAAACTAAGTTACTTCGATCATAAAATTTAAACTCCAAAAAGCATCTGGCGGAGCCTATAGTCCTGTTTTTCTGAAGGATTCAAAAGGTTATCACGAGCATTTTTACAACTAACGTAACACAGTCCTTTCATAAATTTGGAACACAGGGAAACAAACAAGAAAAGGAAAAAGGAACACAAAAACCTGTGATTCTGTTTTCACAAGTCTGGGGTAACAGCTATAAACATATTTACTACTTCCTTTGCTCTTTTTTCCTCTTCCTCCCTCCTTTTGTCTCAAATGTATATGTGAATACACCCCTGCCAGGAGCTAGTCTTTTAAAATAAAAATGATGTCCTATTTTAGAACCTTTTTTCCCCCAGTTTACAACCAACGAACATATTTTCATGTCTTTGTACTACCTGTGACTACAAACATTGATGGAGGAAAAATCTATGCCCTTTTTATTAGCCTGCATTTAAGCTTATGTTAAAAGAAGTCAAAGGGAGGAAAAAAAAACAAACGAAAAACCTTAAGTGCAAATTAATCCACGGTGTTGCTGTCTGTATCTCCTCCTCTCTCAGTCACAGCAAGAAAAGAAAGGGGACAGACAAGGACCCCCGGGGGTAGGTTGGGGCCGTGATGCCCACAGAGGTGGTGCTGCTCACATCTCCACAAATGTTTTGCAGTTCAGCACCGGAGGCCACAAGCCTGCCATCTGGCTGGATGCCGGGATCCACGCTCGAGAGTGGATCACTCAAGCCACTGCCCTGTGGATAGCAAAGAAGGTCATTCTGCCTAAATGTCCTCCTTTATTGTCTTTCTGGGTTCAGGTCTGCAAGCAAGCACACAAGAGTCCTGATACTGGCAGCCAAGTCCTTGTTACAGACCCATCCAACCTTTTGGTGTTGCCCCATCGGGCGCAGTGGCACTGTGCCCTCAGGCCAGCCGCTGCACGCTCTGCTGATTGACACAGTGAGCCAGAGGAGATGGAGAGGGAGGCAAGCGAGGAAGCCGGGAGTCCAATTTCAGCAGAAGAACTGATTACAAGAAAGTCTGCTGCCTGGAACTCTGAGGGCTGAGGCACAATGTGCAAATAATCTGTGAAATTGTGAAAGGGACTCAGGCAGAAAATAGAAACAGGTGCAAGAAAGGTTTACTTTGACCCACAGAACTAAAGTGAAATTATTGAAGGGTGTTTCGACTGTTTGAAATTTCCCCAAATCTGATTTTGAAGCCAGAGTAGAGCAATATTTCTTTTCCACATGTTTGTTGGCATGAGAGTCGGGACGTGAAGCTGAGTGTGACCTAGTCTGGTATTTCTTAAGTAATTCAAAAGTGACATATTATAAATTAGAATGTTAATTCATGAGCAAAGGAAATCAATCCACATCAGACCATTCAAGCATGTGCAACCACGTGCACACTGACTGATACATTTTTCCCTTCAATTAAAATGCGGTTACCTTTAGGGTATTATGAAATGGATATTTAACAGTTGAATAATAATGCCTTAGGATGGCTGAGCACAGGAAATGAATAAATTTTAATCCAGCAGAAACTTCAGCTGTACTGCAATTGATTGGAAATAAAAATGTAATTCCCCAAATGGAGTTTAACAAGTTCTCTGTAACCTTAGCAAAGTCCTGCATATTTAAGTAACCTGATGTTGGGCCTGAGTTCTTTGGGAAAGCTACCCCTACCCTGTGTGGACATGGAGGGATATTAATAAAATTTTCTTTGGCCCATCCATGGATCTATATAAGTGACACATACCACTGCAAAGTGACTCCTCAGAATCAGGAAGAGGGAGAAAATAGATAAGTTATTTTTACTTAATAGAAGTAATTTGTTCCAACCAAAAATGAAAATATAAGCATTGGCAGGTCAGACACATTAATACCATACGAGGCTGGACTGCAGTGGGCTTGGAAGATTTTCATGAATCAACAGGGATCCTTATTTCACATTTGGAAAAAACACATTGCCTTAAATTCTGTCCAGTGTTTCCTGACGAAAGGGAAATATAAGTTGCCATGTGTGCTGTCTCCTCTCAGATTGCCTCTGATTATGGAAATGATCCATCTGTCACCTCTGTTCTGGACACCGTGGATATCTTCCTGCTGCCTGTCACAAACCCTGATGGATATGTGTTCTCTCACACTAACGTAAGCTTGCACATTTTCTCTTCTTTCATGAGGATTTAAGCAGCCATGGAGGAACTTTGAAAGCCAAATACAAGTAATCTTTCTGTTCTTGATTTACTCTAAACAGATTGCCTAATCTCTCAGTAGTGGCTCTGAAACGAGGCAAAGAAAAGTGTTTATAATCACTTCTTATTCCAACACATGATGTCTTTACATGCACCTCAGCCAGAGCCCATTTCAGCTGTTAGTCTGGGCTATTAGAGCTCAGTGTTCAATGTGAGTCACCTAGGAGATTTGTTCCAATTATCTCTGCGTTTTTTGTGGGGGATTGATAGAAAAGAGGAGGCGGATGTTACCTGCTGACAATTAGATTGCAGTAGGATTTAGGTAGGCAGTACAATGCATCCTAGCCTTTTACTTACAGTCCGTGGCAGAAATTCTCTGTCGTATCACTAAAAGGAGTTGTGTAGGTTTTTTCCCCTTTAAAATCTCATTACAAAACACCATTGTGGCAATTGTGACCGCACGGATATTCAAAATGAGTCAGAGCTTCAAGTTTATTCTTATAGAAGCTGACAATGATGATAGCTCTCTTTCAAAGAGACTCGTACTAATAGTCATGTTCATCTCATAAGATATCCCATGAATAAAGGGTTCCAGTGGCAAGGGTAAGAAATACCACCCACTGCATCTGTCTTCGAGGTTCACATTAAAGCATTAAAAGTCCTTAAAGTTCTAAAGTACATTTACCAATTTACCCCCATATTTTTCCAAAGTTTTTGTCACAGAAATTCTTCTTCTTTCCCTCACTTTTTGTTGTGGTTATTGATAGCACTGAACAGCAATGGTGTTTTTTTAAATTGAATTCTTTATTGGTACATTTTATATACATCTCACAATCAACACAACATTGAGCAGTGGTGTTTTATAGGATGTGGTTTGGCAGGTGTTTATTTTGAATTTTTGCAGTACTTGGGATTGAACTGGGGTCCCTCATGGTTGCTGCTAGGCAAGCTCTTTCGCACTGAGCTACATTCCCAGCACTTTTTCATTTTTAATTTGTGAGACAGTGTCTTGCTAAATTCCCCAGGCTGGGTTTGAACTTGCGATCCTCTTTACCGGTGTTTAGCTGGGGAGACCAGAGCATAATTCTGTGTGAGGGCCATGTGACAGCTCTGGAGCAAGGGAGATGAACAGAATTCTAAAGGGAGCTTTGCATCAGACTAAATGATCATCTTTCTTTTTTTTTTCTATATTCTCTTTTCTTTGGGGGGTTGGATTTTAAAGAATCGCATGTGGCGGAAGACCCGGTCAAAGGTATCTGGAAGCCTCTGTGTCGGAGTGGATGCAAACCGGAACTGGGACGCAGGGTTTGGAGGTGAGCGTAGGGACTTGCCCCCAGGGACAGACAAACTCTTTGGCCATCTAGTTGGTTCTCCTGACTCCTCAGTGCCTCTGCTTGCTAAGCCCACTTAGGATTCGAGCCATTTAAAAACCTCTTTGAAAAACACGTCACCAGATTCCCTTTAAAGGAGCACAATGTTGTCGTAGAGCTTTGAGCAGCATGAAATACATTTTGTCTCACATGTTGGCTTTCCTACAACCTGTAGCCTGCTTCAGCTTCCCATTTGTTGAGCTGCCTGAGCAAGTCTGTATAATGGCTGAAGCTCAGGAAGCCCAGAAGCAACCACTAGAGGGCGTTAGGATCTATTTGGAGGAGAAGCATTACATCATCCGTGGATACTTCCAGAAGGAAAACTTTAAAAGAAGTATAAATAGGATTAAGAAAATGATTTTTGAAAGAGACTCAAAGGTAAAATATTTGCCCGCTATTTTTGTTTTGTTGACTTGCAGCTCTTACATTTTAGAGTTTAGGGCAGGTGAGTTGGGCCCTCTGTGTTTTCAGGCTCTGGTTGAACTTCTTTATGTTGCACTAATCATGGAATTGAAGCCTGTTTGTTTTCTCTCCCCCAGCTTACACCAGTAGTGAAATTAGGAGCTGTGTTTTTACATGGTAGTATTCCTACTACAGCACAGAGTCTGCAATATAGAAGACAGTCTTTAAATATCTGTAAAACAAATAAATTAATGAGAATAGTGGAACCAAAACAGGACACACTAGGGAATTGTGACAGGATATGGATGAATGGTAACTTCATTTATTGCTTTTACAAATTTATTTATTTATTTGCATACGGAAAAAATAAAGCACCAGACCCCAAATAATGAACAACTGCTCATTCTCCTGAAATGTTACCCTGAAAAATAATTTTAAAGTGGACCAGGAATTTAACTCAGTGGCACCACACCTGACAGGCAAGTGCAAGGTCCTGAGTTTGATCCCTGTTTCTTAAAAAAAAAAAATGTAAGATGGCAGATGTTGTATTTACATTTTGTCTGTATCACATAACCCTGGGGAAATCTCAAACTCTTCTCATTCCCTAAAAGGTTCTCTAGCATTCAGAACTTCTACCAGGCCTACAATGATCCCATTTTAGTGATCTTGAGCAATTAGAGTTGCTGACGGAACCACGACCAAAGGTATCCTTGTTGTCAAATACAGTGATTTTCTTCACTGCAGAAAGAGTGTCATAGGTTCCTAGCATTTGTGACTTTGAGACTTGGAAGTACAGATGCATGGAATCTGCTCTTGGGCTCTACCAATTGGAAGAGATCCCAGAAAATGAACTTGTTAAACTCCCACCCAGTGCAGGAATTCCATCCATAATATTAAATCTAGCTTTTCTTCCAAAAACTCCCACAGAGAGGAGATGATCTAATTCGATAGCTCTTTCTTCCATATAGAGGAACCATATATATATACATACATACATATATGTGAGTGTGTGTGTGTGTGTGTGTATGTGCCCAGAACCACTTTAGTTGGCTAACTGTGCCCTTAGGAAGAGACCTGATACAAGGACAATCTTCCTCTGATTTGCAGGAGAGAAACTTAGGATTGTGCATGCTATCTTCTTCTTTTTAGTATCTTCTTAAAGCTCTCTGTTCTCACCGGGCTTCTTTTGTATCCTACCAGGGCCCGGAGCCAGTAGTAGCCCTTGCTCAGATTCATATCATGGACCTAGGGCCAACTCTGAAGTTGAAGTGAAATCCATAGTGGACTTCATCAAGAGTCATGGAGAAGTCAAGGCCTTCATTACCCTCCACAGCTACTCCCAGCTGCTCATGTTCCCCTATGGGTATACATGTACCAAGTCAGAGAACTTTGATGAGCTGGTGAGTTTCACAAACTTCATTTTAATTCTCCAACAATATCCATTATGTGGCTAAGTTTTAGTCATAAAGTAAGGCTCTTAGGTAGAGGTGTAGTAGTCATAGGTTACAGAGATGACAAGAGGTCAGGTGAGATGGTGACGCAGCCAGAGCTTTTCTAAACTAAGTTTCTTTGGGAAATAGAATTAATGAAATTTTGTTACTTTAATCTGCATGAGCAGGAGCCTGATTTGACTGAAAGTTCCCACAATTTCTGTTTCTTAGGGAGGAAGGAAAAAAAACAGCTTCGATTTGGATCAGAGGCTCTTAGACTGGTGGACAAATGCCATTTGCTAAGCAATGTCCTTCCTCATAAATCGACTAGTATTTTCTTGGAGCCTTAGCTCTGTCACTGCCATGATGATGCACTGGGTTTAAAACACTCGGTTCTCTAATTTGATTCCTTCTGTCATCTTTCTTTGTTTCAGAAATAAGTGAATTGGCAGCCGCCTTCCATAGGTCAGGTGGTGACATCTCAGAAGGTTGTTCACAGTTGAGCAACAGCTCTCCCCGAGAGTTCCGGTGTGGCCCATAGGCTTGGGTTTTCAAATCCATATGTTAGGGATGAGCTCAGAACTATAACCTTTTGGACAATTTACCTGCAAATAGATTATTGTCGGCAGACTCAGAAAGAAATGGAATAGATTATTTTAGTTCAGATGTGTCTTTCATCTCATCAGTTGGATTTTAACCCTGTAGAGCAGCTTTCAGTATTTTGATGTGACTATTACTATTCAAAGTCAAATCAGGGATTAAAGAATGCCAGGGTTGGGCTTTTGATAGACCTAATTACCTTTAAATTACCTAAACTTGTTGCTAGAATCTTTACCAGATATCATCCAGCTGGTGGTTGAATGGGCTCCTGCTTCTTAGGGAGGCTAGTTCTGTGGCGAGGCAGGTTTAATTGTGAGTTCTTCCACCTAGAAAGTTAAAACCTTCTCCGTGTGTCTTTCACTTCCTACTCCTGTTATCGTCTCAGCTTTATTGAGCAAGTTTATTTCCCTTTGGGAGGCAAGTCCATTAATGACTTACAGACCAATAACCTGTTTCTTCTTTCCTTATTTTTCCAAAACAACCCCAGTTCATTTAAGCATTTGTAGTAGGGGCCCAGGTTCCCTCATCATTCTTGTTGCTGTTTTTGGAACATGCTTGGAGTGGTTCATGTTCATCAAAGGTGAACCCAGAGGTGAATGTGCAACCTGTGTTGTGGGTTAACCAGGACAGAGCAGAGTGTGGCCATAACTGCTGTCATCCGGACTGTGTACTTCTCCTGTTTCAGTCAAGGGTCACATTAGTTTTTTGGCAGTGGCACCTTGCTGTTGACTCATATTGGGCTCACTGACAGCAGAAACCCCCAGGCTCTTTGAGGCTGCACTGAGCCAGGTTCCCCCATCTGGTAATTGTATAGTTGTTTTCCTGGACCCAAGTTCAAGACCTTACATTTATCCTGAGCAAGGACAGTAAAGCCTCAATCAGTCAAAATAGGAACCCTCAAGTAACGGAAAATATTTTGCTGAGCTCTACTGCTTAGAAAAAAGACAGCCACAGGGAAATAAGCCAGGTAGGGATCTAGTTAAAAAAAAAAAATCAACTTCCCATATATATTTTGGGATCAGTACATATCCTCTTTAGTTTCCTTTCATCCACTCTATTTTCATGCATAGCCCTGAACAGTGATGGTAAAATAATGAATCCTGAGTATTCAAAACACTTGGATGATTCAATATGCTGTGCGTTCAAAGCCAACAGAAGTACACTTGTACTTGCATCTCTCTTTGAACAAAAAGGGCATGTGCTTCTGCCTCAGTAACCAGAATGTCTAGTTAATGAGATTGTCCTGCTCTGTATTCTGCTATTGGTAACCATTTTGCCAAAAGACAAATGTTATCCATGTACCTTTCTTTGGTTTATTCTCTCTAGAATGAAGTAGCCCAAAAGGCTGCCCAGTCAGTCACAAGGCTGCATGGCACCAAGTACAAGGTGGGACCAATCTGTTCAGTGATCTGTAAGTATCTAACGTTCTAGAAGTTTGCACCAGTGGCCCACTGAGGGTAGGCACCATGTGAGTTTGGGACAAAGTGAATGCTTTGATGTGAAGGGGATGGTAGACCTTCACACAGGGAACTGAACTTTACCTAAGTCTCCTCCTCCACAAAATACTATGTGCTATCTAGAACAAATAACTTCTAAGTGTGTGAGTTTTATGATCCCTCCTAGGCTTGTGCAGATCATTACAGCTCTTTTATTATGTGAATCTCTTTATCTAAAAATGGGCGTTTATCAAGACCTAGTCCTAAGTCTTGCTGTTTTATGAACCTTCCTTTTCCTGGCTAAGAAGGGATCCTATGGACTGTGAGTGGAAGCCGAATAGGAATGGCTCCGTAAGAGGACCTGGCCAGGGGCTGAGAGTATGGATCAGCGGTAGAGCATTGGTCAGTGTGCACAAGGCCCTAGATTCAGTCTCTAGCACACGTGTGCATGTGCGCACACATATACCCACACAGGAACCTGAATTGTTCAGTGGCTAGATTTCTGTTGTAGCCATATGTCCATGCAGTACACTGAGAGACAAGGAGGACAGATCAGAAATAAATAAGGGCACGTTCAGAATAAGTCTTTGGAGCCTATATTTAGACCTTTGAGGCTATCTTTTCTCAGGCAGATTGGGTTTAAAAACAAGGAGCTAGTGGAGTGCTATGAAAAATCCCAGAGTACCCTCGTGCAGACTGCTCTCAAAGGAGCAGTCCCTTCCTTATGGATAAAGCTAGATACCAAAGGAACACAGCTGGGTGTCCATGAGTCTCTGGTGCTCCTATCCTCAAAGATCCTCTAACAGGCACCCATTATCTTCAGCGTGCTTTTAGCAAGCTTCTGTTCATTGCTAAGTGTTCTGCCAAGTACTGGAGACAGAAGGAGCCTACCAACAACTCACTCTTTACACGAGCGATGCGCAGGAGGACAAGTGAACATTCATTACATACATTACTATACGTATAGCAGCGGATTATACAAGGCACAGTCTTACACATTTGGGAGGATTTGACAGTAACTGAGTCAGGAAAAGCTTCATATAAGAAAAGGGCAGAATTTAAAAATTTAAAGATGATATTATTGCGATGATGGAGCTGATGATGATGACGACAGTGACACGGGAGTTGAACCAGGGCCTTTGCACTGAGCTGCATTCCTAGTTCTTTTTTTCAGAGTGTAAAAGGTTGCTCACTAGGTAGAGGAGGAAAGAGCGGGGACATTCTGCTCCTTGAAAGGTACACGCAGAAGCATGGGAGCGTGAACTCCCATGAAGGCCTGTGGGAGCAACAGCTGGTTCTGGGATTGCTGGAAAGAAAATTGTCGGGGGGGGGGGGGGCGTTGAGAGAATCTGTGCCTGTGTTTGGCCCCTTTTGTGTGTCGTGTTAAGGAGTTCCGATTCTGGAAGCCCTGGGGAGCTTTCAGTAGGGCAGTGAGTGAGCTGAGACAGTGTTGAGGTTACACATGTGAGTAGTGGTGTGGAGGCTGCGTCATGGTGGACCAGAAGTGGACTGACTGGGTAGGATTGGGAAGTAAAGCCAAAGGCACCAGCCCTGTGTGAGATGCAGAGAGTTTCCCGCTGGGGGTCGTTGAGCACTGCCAGTCACTGAGAGGGGTGTCTGGAAGGTGGAAAGGGACGAGACTGGAGAGATTGTGGCTTGCGCGGTAGACATAGTGAGACTGGGATACTTCAGGATGTTCAAGTGCTGCCTAGAGGCTTTGGGTGAGACAGTCCTGGGATTCTGCAGAGACAGAGAGAGAGACTCAGAGCCTGAGTCGATGTGAGAAGGTCATTGGAAATGAAGAGAACAAGGAGATATTTGCAGTGGAGGACAGAGGTGCAAGGTGTGTGACAGACAGGCTGAGAACCTTGCATGTCAGAACCCAGAGAGGGAGCCATGGTCCCAAAGGAGTCTGTGGTTAAAATAAAGACAAAGGTTGTGAAAAGGTCAGCTCAGCCAAGAGTGGAGCATTTTCCACTGGATTTTCATGACTAGTTTATTGGTGGCCTCCATCGGAGTAGTTTTAGAAAAGCAGATAAGAGAGAGGAAGGGAAGCCTCCTTTTTTTTTCCCAAGAGGTGAAGTATTTTAACTGACCGTAGGAAAGGAACCAATAGAGAAGGAGAGGTTGAGGATGCAGGAGGAGAGGAAGTGACTCATGCAGAATGGTTGTGGAGGAGGTGCACGCGGCGGGTCAGCAGGGCCAGCCGAGGCCGCCAGTCAGGCTGGAGCAGAAGGTGCTGTCCTCACACACACTGTGGGGGTGGATCGGCCGCAGCCCAGGAGGAGCAGGACTCCGTGGAATGCCCCCTCGCTAGCGGAGGTTTTATAATGTGACTCTTGGAGAGCAGTAGAGTGATATTAGACTCATTAATTCAATAGCACTTCATGGAAGTGCAGAAAACCACTGGTCTGGTAATATTCTATGTCACAAATATGGTGGTCACATTCTTTTCTCAAATTATGGTGTTTTAATTTTGCTTTGTTTTTCCTACTTAATGATGCATTTAAGAGAACTTTATAAGGAACAAAAATTCCAGTCATCATCATGTTTTATTATCATTTTGAGATTCATGAATGATTTTTGTCAGTGAACACAGACATAATTGTCTAGTCAGAATCCATGTGTTGTTGTATTTTGTGCTCAGTTGTTTAAAGTTAGCATTTTCTGTGGAGTTTTGTGTATTTGCATTCTAAGTATTTTGTTATATCATTGTATTGCTAACTTCTGGTTTCTGGGTCTAAGATTGTTTCACATTCTTTTTTTTTTTTTTGAGACAGGGACTTGTTTTGTAGTTCAGGCTGGCCTTGAGTTTACCATGTAGCCCAGGCTAGCCTTGAACTCTGAGCTTACCATGTAGCCCAGGCTAGCCTTGAACTCTGAGCTTACCATGTAGCCCAGGCTAGCCTTGAACTCTGAGCTTACCATGTAGCTCAGGCTAGCCTTGAACTCAGCAATCCACCTGCCTCTGCCTCCTGAGTGCTGGGATTACAGGTGTGAGCCACCACACCTGGCATTGTGATATGTGGTACTGGGGATCAAACTTGGGACCTTGTGCTTGTGAGGTGGGCTCTGGAACCACTGAGCTAAATCCCTGGCGCAGGAATAATTTTTTTTTTTACTCATTCTGTCTTAAGGATTTACAAATAAGGTAGGCCTTGGAAGGCAGAGGTTTATTATATTTTCCTTGATTAGATCACAGATGTTGAAGATATTTCTAATAAGCAAATCTCAGACAAATCCAGGTTTACAGTATGTTCACTTAGAAACTGGCCATTCATTAGTACAAGTTCTGGCTGCAGGCTGCATCTGTACCCAGAGTGATTCTGCTGTCTTGCTTTATTCTGGCTTGGACAAGCTTCTTCTAAGAACTAGTCCCAGTGACACGCTCCTTGTCTCCTCTCCCTGCTTGGTGGACAGCTTTGGCCTGAACACTTGCTTCCGTTTGCCTGACAGGTGGATGCCTAGCTATGGTGGTGAGACATTTTATGGAAAGACTCCTGTCAGGGTCTATAATGAGCTGCTGTTGATAGGTGTTTGGTCCCTAAAATTCTTTCCCAGGGAGGTGTAGGGGATGAGCCCACAGCTCCTGGGGTCAGAGGCCTGGATCTGAGTTATAGCCCTGCTGCTGTGGAACCAAGTCACCTTGGTTCAGTTAGTCATCTTCCCTTAGTTTTATCACTCACAAAGTGGATTTTTTTCATAATAGACATGATGTTTTAATTGAGAGATTCTCTTTTCTTACACCTTGTTTATTGATACATTTTTTATACACATCACAGTTACACTCCACATTGAAAACTTGTACCAGAAAGTGTATTTTACCTGTATGTGGAATAGAACTGTTCTCTAACTCTAAAATAGTACATAAGTGTCAGTTGCTGGTTTCTTGGTCACTTGCTCTTCTATCATCCTTGATGTGGCCTCAGTTGACCAGAGTGTAGTCATTTATTGATAATGAGAGTTCGTGACTGCTATCTATTGAATGTCCACACACATTATCATAGTTCCATCGCCAAGTTGCTCTGAATCTCAGTTTCCTCATCTGTAAAATAGGAACAATCCTAGCACCTACCTTAGCACTGAGGTAGGACTTAAACACAGTACTACTACATTTGGTGAGCACTCATCAAGGTTGCAATCCTAACCATTGCAGTATCACACTTCATCCCACTGCCCCATGTAGTACATGGTGTATCATCCCATTTGACAGATGAAGTATCTGGAAGTGCAGAAAGACACGTGACTTCCTTTGAAGGGACCAGTTAGTGATTTGGAGGGTTGGGAGTCAACCTGAAGCCAGTATTCTACCTTCTGTGGACTCTGTCCTCTACCAGGATTGGCTGTGTCGTATACACAGAGATCTAAGTTAGCGATTTTGGTATCCAGTGAAGATTTCACTCAAGTCAGCAGTCACTATTTTTTGTATTAACTGGGTGCCGCTATAGCTGTTGAGGATGGAGATAATGAATGTCATGGAAGTTCTCAGTATTACAGGTGGAGGACCTGCAATCTGAAAATCCAAACATCTAGAATCCAAAACTTTTGATCATTAACACTGTGCCACAGGTGGGAAATTCCACACCTGACTTCATGTGGCAGATCTGAGTCAAAAGGCAGGTGGACTAAAAATATCATTTAGAATTACTTTTAAGTTAAATGTATCAGGTATATATGAAATATAACTAAATTCCATGTTTAGACTTGGGACCCTTCTCTGTGATACATCATTATGAAATAAGAAAATATTCCACAGTTAAAAAAAATTCCAAAATGCAAAACAATTCTATTCCCAAGCATTTCAGAGAAGTTATACTTATCCTCTAATATTAGCTTCTAGCCCAGTGGTGGTAAATTTATGGCACACATGCTGTTTTAAGGTAAAAGATGTTAATGTACAGGTTATTTTTCTAAACTAAAATCTTAGTATTCAGTTTTAATTGCAGTGTTGGCACATTGCAATAAATAAGTGGGTTTTGAGCTACAGTTTGAGCACTCGTCTCTAAAAGGCTCAGCATCACTGCTCTAGCCCCTGTAGTTCCCTGGTACCACCTCCCTGGTCTTCTCAGGGCTGATCTTAGGGACTAGGTGGCTTCCTCCCTCTCTGCCACAGCCATGGTCTCTATCTGACCTCTCCCTGTCTCCAAGGAAGAGGAATCAGGGTCAGTCCACTGCTCAGCTCTTCTGACTCATGAATGCCTGAAGTCTTCGTACACCAGTGTCAACTTCCTTCATCACCTGTCACGTTTGTGGCCACACATCTCTCAGGTGGCTGGTGCATATTAGCTTATGGCATCACAGAGATGGTGGATGTGTAGCTTGACGTTGGAGCAGAGCCTGCTTCAGCCTTCTGCCGGGAGTCCCCTGAGGGCAGGGATCAGATCTCTCACTGCTCTTACAATCTGTCCTCTTCCACTAGAGGAAACAGTGCCTGTGCCTTCTGAAGAAGGAAGTGGATTGGCCTCCCTAAGCTGAGGAAGAGGCCAGGTAGGGCAGCAGGCAGGATTACACCGTGGGTGGGTAAAGCCAGAGGCCTCTAGGAGCACTAGAGGAAGGTGACTGTGTTCATTTGAATAATGTCTTGTCTTTTTGAAAGTATTTTTAAATTTTTTTCATAAACATGATCCTCAGCTAAACTGTCTGCTTCTGCTGCCCATGCATACAGGGGCCTGATTTATCTTGGATCATGGTGGAACTCAACAGAGAGACCACAAATAGCTTAACCAGACTGTGTTCTTGTTTGCTCTTCAGACCAAGCCAGTGGAGGGAGCATTGATTGGTCCTATGATTCAGGCATCAAATACTCATTCGCCTTTGAACTGAGAGACACAGGTCGCCATGGCTTCCTCCTGCCAGCTAACCAGATTGTGCCCACAGCTGAAGAGACCTGGCTTGGCTTAAAGACCATCATGGAGCATGTACGAGACCATCCCTACTAGGGATCTGTGGAATACACAAATGCCATTAAAATCGCTTTGGTTTAAAGCAAAACTGGACTATGATTATTCCTTTCTCTAACCTGGGAGTACATGTCTTCAGTTTCTCTTTTGTTGTGTTGCTGGGAATCAAATCCAGGGCCTCGTGAATGCCTGTAAAATGCTTCACTATGGAGCTATGCACCCAGCCCCTATATCTTTAGTTTTTCATGCCTTAAAACACAGCATGTGGGGCTGGAGATTTAGCTCAGTTGTTCCAGTGCCTGCCTAGCAAGTGCAAGGTACTTTGTTTGATCCTGGTAACCACATACAACTATACTGGGCATGGTAACTCACACCCACCAGCAATCAGTACCACATACCACAGTGCCGGGTTTGGTGGCTCATGCCTGTAATCCCAGCACTCGGGAGGCAGAGGCAGGAGGATTGCTGAGTTTGAGGTTTGCCCGGGCTACATAGTGAGCTGAGGGCCAGCCTGAACTACAAAGTGAGACCCTATTACACACACACAAAAAAACCCAAACAAAACAAAACAAAACAAAAAATCACAGTAAGTCACCGCATTGTACCCCATTGTCTTTTTCTTTCATTTATTCTACTCAGAATACTCTTTCTTTAATTTTTTTTGTGGCAAGTTTTATATATAACAGAATGTACTATTGTTGGTCGTTCTTAAGGGAATAATTCTTTAAATTAAATACATTCACTAGTGTTATGCCATTAAATACATTAACTAGTGTTATGCCACCATCACCACCATCCATCTCCAGGACATTTTTTTTTTTTTTTTTGGAGACAGGGTCTCGCTTTGTAGTTCAGGCTGGCCCTGAGCTCACTATGGTGCCCAGGCAAGCCGCCGCGAACTCAGCAATCCTTCCGTCTCTGCCTCCCGAGTGCTGGGATTACAGGCGTGAGCCACCACGCCCAGCATTATATGTGGTTACCGGGGATCAAACTCAGGTCCTTGCACTTGCAAGGCAGGCGCCGGAACCACTGAGCTAACCCTCCGGCCCTCCAGGACATTTTTATCACCCTAAATTGAAAGTCTATACTATGAAACAGTGACTCCACACTACCCTCTCTACTAGCTCTTCATAACTATTCTATTTGCTATCTGTATGAATTTGTATATTGTAGGTATGTCATAGAAGTGGAACCATGTAGCATTTGTCCTTTGGAGTCTGGCTCATTTTATTTAGAGTAATGTTACCCATGTTTTGTCATGGGCCAGGCCCTTCATCTTGATAGTGTAACACTGTATTCGATAAATGCTAAAGAAGGCACTATAAGATGCCAGGCATATCCTGTGTGCTAGGGGCATATCCTTTGGTCCTGTTGCCACCTTTTCATTTTCCATTTTGGGAACTAGTGAGGACTCAAACCAATGACACTTCTTATTTGTGGTTGCTCCATTGAATCTGGTCTCAGCTTCCACACAGTATCTCTTTAGACATTCAGTTGCACCATGGATTTAGTTTCTATAGTTGATGGTTTTCTCTGAGTGACAAAGCTGGAAAGTAAATTTCAGCTTTCCTAGAATTCTAGGTACAAGATTCACTTCACATCTCTTGTCGATTCCAGTCTCAGTTTCTCTTGTTACTAACTTCAAACCTAAAATCTATCTCAATGAAGTAGACTTCAGCCTCTGGGGTAGAGAGTGGATGTAGGAGTTCAATTAATGTCTTGGAAAGACAATAAGAGGCTTGAAGGAGGAAGAGAGTTACAAATCCCAACTCTATCACTCCTGATGGAGACTCCCTCCTAGGCCATACTTTAGACTCTGCACTCTTTTTGGACCAGGCTGGCTGAGTCTTGTCAAAGTCAGTCTTTTTCAAAACCCTGCTAAGTCACTCACTCTACCTTGATATTTGATCAAATTCTTCATCCCTCAGTGTTGATGTATAAGTCCTTGGCCTGCCTTTAGCAGGAGGTCTGCTAGTCAGTTTAGCAAGAATCTTAAATGTTCGATGTATCCTTTCAGTAATGTTCCATCTGCTGTTACCCTCATTCTGCTGTCTTTGTTGTAATTGGAGTTGAGCACAGTTAGCTTTTGCTGTTGTGAAAATCACAACCTCTAATGCAATACCCTTGACTATTCTCTACTGGCTTAAGATGTGTCAGGATAATTTTCTGACAGTGCTTCCAGCTACAGCCCTGGTTTATATGCCCTGTCCTCATGACTTGTAGAAGGAGTGTAGTCTGCGGATATGGTAGGCTGGAGAGAGTATTTATGGGAATTGGGGCTCTCTCATAACCCAAAGGCATTAAGCCCATTAAGAAGTCATGAGATTGGGCCGGGGATTTAGCTCAGTGGTTTGGCATCTGCCTGGCAAGTGCAAGGTCCTGAGTCTGATCTCTGGTAACCACATACCACAATCCCAGGTGTGGTGGCTCATACCTGTAATCCCAGTACTCAGGAGGCAGAGGCAGGAGGATTGCTGTGAGTTTGAGGCTTGCCTGGGCTACATAGTGAGCTCAGGGCCAGCCTGAACTACAAAGCGAGACCCTGTCTCAAAAAAAAAAAAAAAAAAAGTCATGAGCTCATAAGTGTTCTCCAGTTATGTTATTCCTCTAAGACTTGGGAATAAGGATGCCGACTGGTAGAATCTAAGAAAGTCTTATTATTAGTCTTACTATTACTAATTCATTAAGTCTATGTGTTGTTCAGAATCTAAGAAAAGCTGATAATTTGTTCAGCATAATCCATCTTTCCTATACCTTTTACCATTTTTTTTTTTTTTTTTTTTTGCTTTTTGGAGACAGGGTCTTGTAGTTCAGGCTGGCCCTGAGCTCACTATGGTGCCCAGGCAAGCCGCCGCGAACTCAGCAATCCTCCTGTCTCTGCCTCCCGAGTGCTGGGATTACAGGCGTGAGCCACCACGCCCAGCATTATATGTGGTTACCGGGGATCGAACTCAGGTCCTTGCACTTGCAAGGCAGACACTGGAACCACTGAGCTAACCCTCCGGCCCCCATATATTTTTCTTTTAGTGGAGTCAAAAGAATTAGGTCTCAGATCCATGAAAGCACAAACTCCTCTTTCTGACCTGCTCCGGTAAAATTCTCTAACAGGGCTTGTCAGTCAAGTAATCTCAGAGCTGGCTTGAAGTTGCTTTATAGTCTTCATTTTTTTTGTTTTTGCATTATTCAGTAAACTTTATTGGTACATTATATACACAGCTCACAATCACACAAAACATTGGGGAATTTGTACCAATATGTGACACAGGTCAGTTCGCATTTTTACCCACATCCCTGCCCATGCTTCATTGTTTTTTTTCTCTTAACTTTACAGGTAACTCCGTCCCAGGTTTACAATCAGTCTCTCCTGTCAATGTAAATTCCGTCTAGCACTGTGGGACTTTTCTGTTTACTCAAAAAGCACTAGTCAGATGCCAAATGATGAGCAATGTGGCACTTTTGGCATAGCTTTTTCCAGCCCGTGCAGCAAGTTCCCGATCTTGTAACTAGAGCAGCTCGTCCTTTATCACTTGAAAGGAATGGAAGAGGCAGTGGCAGGGGCCCGCCTGTTACTATGTCACAGTTGCAAAGGTGCTCAGGGCTCACCTTTGCATTGTAAGGACATGAGTCTGTCTCGGGCTCCTTATAAGTGGAGCTTGGTTCAGCCACGCATGACTGATACCTTGGGGACATGCGGTGGATACTGTTCTTGGGAGCCCTTACTGGGTTGGGCATCTGCGACCGACAAAAATTTCGCGGGTAAGTTCCTTTGTGACCTATTGTTACATTTGATTGCTGGAGGAATTTGGGAGGCAAATGGATTTGAAAAGGAATGGCTGGCTGTACCTCAGGTGGTGGGGCCCTGGGAGAAGAGGACCTGAGGTCTTGCTCCACCTTGGCCCCTGTGTTATCCTGGACAAGTCACTTCACTCTGAGACCCGAGTTTGTGAAATAGAGATTACTGGTCCTCACAGTCTCTCCCCAGCCCCATCATCTTGCGTGAATTCTTTTTCTTCTGGGTTCTTTGTAAGCTCAGTTCCAATCATCTCCTTTCTCATTCCTACATTATTAATCACTAAGAAAGATCAGACATGGTTCATTTTTAATTTCTACCATCCTTAAAGGGAAAAAACCTGGCTCTCAGTCTTTTTGGTTTCACCTCTGTTAGCGGTGAAGGCCGTGTAGACCCAGTGCTTTCTCCTCAACTTCTGGGACAGTGAGCTTCAATAGGTCTTGCCTAACTATGGCTATGAAAATTAACACAGGGACACACACTCGTGTCGTGTGTGCAAATGTGTGTGCATACTACACAAGTCACTCCGCACTGAATGCTCACCAGTTTGCAAGGGAGAGGAGATTTGGGAGCTAGAGATGAAAGGAGCTGCTAGGGTACCTTGCTAGAAGATTGGATGATAATAACTCATTACTGCAGAATACTTTGCCATTTGCAAAGAGCTCTTATGTTCATTATCTTTTGGATCATGCAACAACTCCGCCAAGCAGGGATGTTATTTTCCTCAATTTAAAAGTGAAAAAAATCAGCCTTAGAAAGGTTAAGGACTCCCCACCCCCACTCCAAGGCCACTTAGCTGCTAAGCAGAAGAGTTGAAACTCTGAATGCAAAAACCCATACTTTTTTCTTAGGACAAGTTAATCTTCAAATAGAATCCTCTATCCCATCTGTGCATCTATTAGCTTACTCTCTCTTATACTATCTAGTTAAAGAGACTTTGGTGTTATTTATTGAGGTAATTACTTATATGAAATTGAGTAATATTTATGGTGATGACTTGTTCATACCTGTGTTTCTACTGCCAAATAGCTCAGAGGAATTAGGCATAGCAGGTGGCAGGGCAGGGAGATTTTCCGCAGGCAGCTCAGCAGTGGGTATGTCATAACTGTACTCACTGCCGTGTGGGTGACACATGAAGCTGTCAGGCTCCCACTACAGCTATTCGTGTGGCTGCAAAATCTCTATTTCTCAGGATACAGACCTCCCTTGCACTGCAGTGGGCACCTGGGCGGGGACAGCTGGCCCAGGCCCTGGAGTGCTCACCAAAGTGGGAGTTTTGCAGAGAAAAGCTGTGCACCTGAGCTGATTTAACCAACAGTATCATCCTCACCCTTAAATATGTTCTCACTCCATAGAAGGGAACCCGGAACAGGTAGAGAATCATTTGCATGGTTGTGAAGCCAGAACAGAGATTGGCCGATGGAGGGAGGAGGACACAGTCTCTCCCTTTCACCCCCATGCGGCTCTCTGCTGCCCTCTCCTCCTTTTCTCTTGCTTGATATTTGCTGTCTTGGGTTTCAGGGATTTTAAGGATGAAACAATGTCCTGGATGCCTGGAGTGCCAGCAGGAAAAGAACAGGACGAGGTCAGTAGTTGTGAAACTGGCTGTAGTGCCAGTGTGGCCGGCAGGCATCTAAGAGTTCTGCGAAGCCATTTCTGAGTATTATTCCAAGTGTTTGTTAAGTCTGGCTTGGGCGGGGTGAGAGAGGCACAAAAATGGGCCATTTGCTGTCTGCCTAGTGACAGGGGAGGCAGTTACTGATTGTCCAGGATACAGGACAAGTGTGAGGGTGCCAAACACGGCTGGAAGCGACTGCATAGATAGCACTGGGTATCGAAGAGGACCAGAAGAGCTGTCAGAACACTTGTGTAGGGCAAGAGAAGCAGACACAGCAACCTGTAAATCCTGATATGCCCTTCCCAGATAGTTTTCTATCTTCAGAAAGAGCTCAGGTCAGGATATTCAATTGAGTTTCCAGACAGTGACATGGAGAGAGGTTTTCCAAATAGACAAGGACAGTAAGGGTAAGACAAAGGCTGCTTTTTGCACGATACCCCACACGTGTCCTCTGTGCCTTCAGGTTCTAGTGTGCAGGTGTTCATCAGATGGACACTCTCAAACTGCTGATATTTAGCATTTTCTGAAGATCGTGCCACCTGCCTCCTCTGGTTAGGGGGAGCTCCCTGGGTGACATGAGCTGGGCCTGAAGACTAGGTAGGAGATTGCCAGATGGTTAAGGCAAATGACTGGGGTCGCAGGCAGAGGGAACCGTGCATGCAAAGGCACATCAAGTGAGTGTATGGTGAATTTGGGATGGTAGTGGGGCTGGAGAGAAGGGGTGAGGAAGAGAAAGGCAGAAGAGTCAAGTGGAAAAGGTTCCCCTCTGCACAGCCCCCCGCCCCGCTTCCTGCATGTCACAGACATTTCTTTAACCCCTGTGGACTGGCCGCTCTGAGCATGGTGGAAAGTGCTGTGTTGTTAATCACCATTAGGCCAGTCCAGCCTCTGTGCCCCACTGCGGTGAACGGTGCCCAGGAGTATAGAAGCCACCAGTTTGGAAAAATAAAATGCATGCACTTTATCATGGATGAATGTACAATAAAATTTTCACAGTCCAAAGAGTTTCTTGTTTCGATGTCCCTCTTTTTTTCTCTTCTTGTTCCTCCTCTGTTCCCTTCTCTGTGATTTCTCTAGCCAGTGCTATGTTACAAATGCCTGGTTTTGCCACTAGAGATACGCACAGGCTCTTCCTAGAAGCCTATTTTTCAGATACTCCTTTGTTTTTTTTTTTTTTTGAAACAGAGTCTTGTTTTGTAGTTCAGGCTGACCCTAAGGTCACTATGCAGCCCAGGCACGCTTCAAACTGAACAATCCTCCTGCTTCTGCCTCCCAAGTGCTGGGATTGATTACAGGTTTGAGTCACCACGTCCAGCACTGTGGTGTGTGGTACTAGGGATTGAACTTTGGACCTTGCGTTTTCAAGACAGATGCTTGTAAATCCCCAGCCTAAGATATTCCTTTTACTGGAGTGTTTGAGGGCAGTTTGGGAAAGAGTATGAGTTTGGCAGACTGGTCCTGGTCCTCAGCCAAGACTGAACGTTTAAAACCCATTTTTTTTCCCCCTCTCGAGGCTGTTTGCCTGTGTCAGGGAAATGGTAGTGTGATTCTCCACCTTCCCACGGCTGCCATCCAACTCTTAGCAAATGAGTGGGTTTTGTGCTAGTCTGTATTCTGTTGTTATAACAAAACACCTCTGCGTGGAGGTAATGTATAACGGAAACAGGTTCAATTTGCTTGATGTTGGAGGCTGAGAGTTTAGGACTGGGTGCATAGTCCTCTCTCTTCAGCTTCTTGTGAGGTCCCCATCTGCACCACAACATGGTAAACGGCATCCCAGTGGGAGCACAAGCAAGAGGGAGACAGACATGGCAAGACACAAAGCCAGAGATTCAGGGGCTCACTTACTCTTTTTAATCATAATCCATTCTTGGGAACTAAGGCTGAGAGGTCAACATTAATCCGTTTGCAGGGCTTCCTCGGTCTCACTTTTTTTTTTTTTTTTGGTGGTACTGGGGATCAAACTCAGGACCTTGTACTTGCAAGGCAGGTAGCAGTGCCACTGAGCTAGATCCACAGTGGGACCCCACTTCTTAAATCTCCTTCCACCTCCAACATCACCGCACTGGGACCCCTGCTTCAGCACATGCACCCTTGGGGCACACACATAAAATGTATCCAAACCATAGAAATTCAGACTGAGACCTGCCCAGCCAGGACTTCTTCACCAGGATTCCAGTTAGTCTCCATCTCCAGGAGCTGGTAGGACCAGCTGGGTGGGAGAAGGCAAGCCTCCTGCAGTGGCTTCTTCTCCAGATCAGCCAGGAAACCACAGTGGGAACCACTCTGCAGTGGGCCTTGTCCCTCTGGGGCTAGCCAGAGCCTCAGAGAGCCCACAGAACCTTCTAGAACCATATGAAACCCTGAGGACACATCTGAAGGGAACTAGTTTTCTGAGAAGGAGCTGCCACGTGAGGCTGCACATTTAGCTCCCTGCGACAAAACCATTTTCTCTGTCAACAGGTCCTTCAGCCCACAACCCTCTCTAGCAGCTCTTCCTGCATTCACTCATATCAAAGGAATGACGCATGTGACAACATTGAGTGCGGATTCATTTGGGCTGTCACCTAGCAACAGCCTAATGGCTCCCCTGGCTCCCTGAGCCGGCTGAGAGCACAAAGCGCGCTTTTCAGGCTTGGCCTTCTCCCGCCCACACAGGACTTCAGGCTCTCTTCCCCTGCCACTGCTGTGGAAGCTGAATAATATATATGAAGCAAGTGTAGGACAAACAACGAGGGGGGCTACGATTGGGAGGCCCCTCTGGGCTCTCACAGGGGCTGTGGGCTGCAGTGAATCCCAAGTTCAGCCTCACACCTGGGGCCCTGTTTGTTTCCATGGTAATGCACATGTGTATGGGGCTCTGGGGCTAGATGGGCAGGCGAACACCCAGCCTCTCCCCACTTCTCTAAGAGGACAGCAGCTGGCCCCCCTGGATTGCGGGGTTTGCTTCCTTTCCAGCTCTTCTCGGTGTGGAGGTTCTGCCAGGGGTTCAGCCCTCACCCCTGACAGTGAAGAAGTGCTTCTTTGTGTCTTGAGTTAGCTTTGCGTGTAACTCAGGAACATTCCTTTCTGTAAAAATATATATGTTTTTCATTATAAAGTAATATGACCACGTTACAGAAAACAGATACAAGGGAGAAAAAAGTAAGTCATCCATAATCCCACGACCCAAACTTGAGCACTGTCAGCATTTGGTATATTTCCGTTGTCTGTTTTTCTTCCAATGCATCTGCTTTTTCCATACTTGTAATCATGGCATACATACAATTTTGTGTCCTGCTTTTTCACTTACTATTTCCCTTAAAGTTATACATAAGCACTTTTTCATATTTGCCACTTATTTTTAATGGCGCTACATTATAACCAAAGACTAGACCACCAGGCCCAGTTCTGTCTGAGATAGTGGCTTTGGGTTTATTTTCCAGTGGAAAGCTCACCATTCTGCCTTTCCCCCCACTCCTCCAGGGACCAAGTTTTCAGGGTTAACATCAGAAATGGAGACGAAATCAGCAAACTGACTCAACTAGTGAATTCGGACAATTTTCAGGTATGTAGTTCTTGGTCCTCATGAGTGTTCTGACTTTGGTGGGGTAAAACGCTTGTACCACAGGTGGTATAATTTTTATTTCTGAGGACTTTTCTCTGTGCAGTTCTGTAAGAGTCAATATGCCATTTGTACAGCTGAGGGGAGGAGAAGGGGTTACGGGAGGTGGCGGTTCAGTTCTGGGGATGGAAGGCAGGAGCAACAGGCTTTCTCCTAACTGCCATCGACATACTATTTCTTGGACTCTGGCAGGTCCAGCTTGCCAGGCAGTTCTGAGCACTTGTGATTGTGCATAGACAGTGTCTGCCCTCAGTGGGACTCAGCCCCTCGGGGATCACCCTGGCTTTTTTTTTTTTTTTTTTTTTTTTTTTTTTTTTTTTTTTTTTTTTTTTTTTTTGAGACAGGGTCTCGCTTTGTAGTTCAGGCTGGCCCTGAGCGCACTATGTAGCCCAGGCAAGCTGCTGCGAACTCAGCAATCCTCCTGTCTCTGCCTCCCGAGTGCTGGGATTACAGGCGTGAGCCACCACGCCCGGCACTGTGGTATGTGGTATTGATTGCTGGTGGGCGTGAGTCCCCACGCCCAGCATTCTATGTGGTCACCGGGATTGAACTCAGGACCTTGCGCTTGCAAGGCAGGCGCCGAAACCACTGAGCTAAATCTCCGGCTCCACCCTGGCTTTTGATAGTGGCTCAGAGAATGAGCTATTGTGTTTTTTACCTGAAGTGTCCTTTAGCTTGGTTTTATTTTTGTTCCTCCAGCTCAATTTCTGGAAGTCTCCCTCCACCTTCAGTCGGCCTGTGGATGTCTTGGTCCCATCTGTTAATCTGCAGTCAGTCAAATCCTTCCTGAAGACCCAGGGCTTGGAGTACTCAGTGACAATTGAGGACCTACAGGTGGGTAAGCCATGCTGTCTTGGACCAAATGGCCAGTCCAAAGTGGACCTGAGAGATTTTCTAGGTCTGTTGTCATCCTTTTTCATTTCATGGATGAGGAAACTAAGACCAGTGGAGGTTATGTTGAGTGACTTATTATCAGAGGAACGGCATGCTATAATAGATAAGGATGTACTAACAACTAGTTAACTTCTAGTGCTGTGTCTCAGACAAGTTTTACCCTCTTGAACCCGTTTCTTCATCAGTAAAGTGGCATTAGGGTTCCCTTCTTTTCTGTGTAGTCTAAGAAGATTCCCTAATTAAATATATGTAAAATGTCCAATAGTATTTGATATATCACAGACATCCCAGTAAGTAATAAAGGCCTCTCCTTTTCTTAATTGCTATTAGGAGGCAAGAATGGAGGGTGGGTAGGTGTTTTGGAGACCAATTGTAAGAAGTGTCTTTTGAGAAAGGAGGAAATGCCACCAACAGTCCCCAGCAGAGGGGACATCACCACCCATCCCATGACCTGTGCTGAACAGCAGGACAGTGTCTGGCTCACTGTCTCTCCTTCACCGAGGTGGGTTATAGATTAATTGGTGACTTGGCCCAGGAGTTTCCTGATGGCAGGAGCAGCTGTGAGCTTATTAATCATCCTCACATGTCAGAGGCATCTGCCAGGAACCTTCAAAGTATGAGTGGTTGTAAGAATTTCTTTGTTTCTGAATAGTTTCCCAAGCTGTGTGTATTTCAGAGGCACTGGATACCAGATGCAGGCTGATGTCCAGAGATTTTATACTATAGAATAACCAAATAGCACATATGTTCCTTCCAGAGAGTAAGTGGGGTTTGAATGGGGTGGTATAAATAAATTAGACACCAAGAAGTTAGATATAGGATACATATAGATAACTGAAAGAAATCTGATTACCCCCCTTTTCTTTGCCATGAAGGGTGTGGGAGTTTATTTTTAAAAATTGTGTCACACTGATCATGATGACCAACATACATATATTAATGGATTTTCTCCTTTGCAGTGTTTTTGTTCACGGACATGTTTCATTTTTGTTTGTTTTTGTTTTTTGAGATGGTCTCACCTTGTAGTTCAGGTTGGCCCTGAACTCACGACGTAGCCCAGGCTAACCTCGAATTTAGAGCAATCTTTTTCTGCCTCCTGAGTGCTAGGATTACAGGCATAAGCCACCACACCCAGTGGCATGTTCCTTTTTTTTTTGAGACAGGGTCTCACTTTGTAGTTCAGGCTGGCCCACACTCTCAATGTAGTCCAGGCTGATCTTGAACTCATAGCAATCTTCCTGCTTCTGTCTACTGAGTGCTGGGATTATAGGTGTGAGCCACCATGCCTGGCATTGTGATATGTGGTATCAGGATTGAACTCGAGACCTTGAACTTTTGAGGCAGATGCTGGAACCACTAAACCCCCAGCCCTAATTTAGCTGTTTGACTCCTTTGAGTCATAGACATTTGTGTTGCTTTTCACACTGAAGGTGTCACCATCTTGGTCCACCCATGTACCAAGATATGACAGGAAAAGCATGAACTTACATTTCCAATGGGTCATTTCATCATGTTGCTTTTTTCTTTTTAAAGGATCTTTTAGATATTGAAGATGAAGAAATGCAACTCAATGAAGGGCTAGAACGGAACGATAATAACTTCAACTACGGGGCATACCATTCTCTGGAAGCTGTAAGTGTTTGAGAAGAGATTTCAGGCCAAGATCCTATGTCTTCTGCATTTGTAACCTTTCTCCTTACTTCCAGGAGGCACTCATCTTCAGTGCAGCATCACTTCACAGAGGAGCTAGAGGGTGTCACTATAATTCCTTTCTGTTTCTTGAATTAATTCCTAGGTGCACCTAAAAGCATACTGAAACACAAACTGGATGTTACCCCAACACACATATATTTCCTTTTTTTTTTTGAGACAGAGTCTCGCTTTGTAGTTCAGGCTGGCCCCCAGCTCACTATGTGAGCCCAGGCAAGCCTCGAACTCACCAATCCTCCTGTCTCTGCCTCCCGAGTGCTGGGATTACAGGCGCAAGCCACCACGCCTGGCACTGCAGTATGCGGCATTGATGGCTGGTGGGCGTGAGTCCCCACGCCCAGCACTGCATGTGGTCACCGGGATTGAACCCAAGGCCCTGCGCCTGTGAGGCAGGTGCTGGAACCACTGAACTAAATCTCTGGCCCTCATATATTTTCTTTTTTATGCTTCTTTTCTTCAGCAACCACTTAGAGAAAACCATGAACTAACTGCAATTATTTCTAGTCCTTATAACTCCACCTTCTTCTCCTCCACTGTAATCTCGCACTGAGAATAAAATGTTATTGGTGCCAGGCAAGTAGACAAGTGGTTATTTCCAAGGTTAACCAAACATTTCCACTCATTTATCATGACTTCTTGTAATATATATTTGTTCCATAGTGCAGTTTTTGATGCTGTGTTTAGTTAGAAACCACTTTATATAGATGACTGCCTTTTAAGCTAAGCCAAACTTTCTAATGAAAACTTGGAACAATATAATTTCATATAATATTGGAACTTGAGAAATCAAGAGGGACTATAGGATGGAGCTGCATCATGAAAAGTGTAATTCTCTTATGACCTCAGGATCTTCCTCATCCTCCCTCGTTCTATAGGTAAACTCTGTAAGCCTGATTTTATTCTATATTGATTACAATTTCCCTTCTGTGTATAGTTGCTTCTTGCAATCTTAAGGATTAAAGAAATCTAAATTGGTATTCTCCTTCATGTACTTTGATACATGGCGTTATTTATGTGCAAACATAATGTTCTTGACATGTTTTATATGAGACTTTTTTTTTTGAGACAGGGTCTTGCTTTGTAGTTCAGGCTGGCCCTGAGCTCACTGTGTAGCCCAGACAACCCTCGAACTCAGCAATCCTCCTGCCTCTGCCTCCCGAGTGCTGGGATTACAGGCATGAGTCACCAGGCCAGGCACGAGTCACCAGGCCAGGCACTGTGGTATGTGGTACTGACTGCTGGTGGGCGTGAGTCACCACGCCTGGTATTGTTGTATGTTGTTACTGGTGATCAAACCAGGGACCTTGTGCTTGATAGGCAGGTGCTGGAACCACTGAGCTAAATCTCTAGCCCAACATATATATTTCTTTTAGAATTCTTCTCAAAAGTTGACCAATTATTTCCACTTCTTTTCCATGGCTGTCAATAGCTTTGTTTATTGTATACACTTTCAACTGCAGTGTCCCTTGATCCTTCTTGTGACCAGTGTCATACATCTGGAAAACATCTGGATAAAGTGAGAAGTTCATTTTCAGGCCAGGGACCAAAGCAGAGCTCAGGACCCACATGGGGATCAAACCCATGAATTGAGTCTCGTTATTGTGAGGCCCTCCCAACTGAGCTAACCAGTTGCAAATGTCACCCAAAGACCCACAGGGGCCATCCCCTCACCTGCTGGTTGACCTGGTCCCACTTTCTCTCCACTCGCACTCGCCTCTTTGGTCCTGTGCGGACAAGTTTCCAGCCCTCTCTTGCTCCGTGGGGGGCCCTTTGCCATAGATCGGCACAGCATCTCCCTCCCAATTTTTCATTTTCTGTTCTTTGCAGAGCTCATAGCCTACAACCGCTTAAGGTCTCTTAGGTCTTTAGTGGAAATTTTATGTGTGTCTCTGCCAGAGTTTCTGATCCCAGTGAGTGGTGGGTGTGAGTCACCATGCCCGGTACATGTACTATGGTGGTGGCTGGGGATGGGGACACAGGCGCTTTCACCTTTCCTGGTGACTCTCTCCTCACGTGGTTCAGGGCATTCCCATTTTCCTTCAATCTAGGGTCAGTGGGTAAGAGAGTTTCTAAGCCCTTTCTTGGGCCAAATTAGCCAATTCCATGCTTTTGCCCCATGCTTGTTCTAAACCCTCAGGACCTAGGGCTTCCTCTCCTGCCCTCTTCCCTTTAAGTTAGGTCCTTCTGCATTGCTGGCACCTACAGTTTCCCCTTGGTGAGCTGTGAATTACTTTTATTATACTTTATCGGGCTTGAACATGTATTTGGGAGTGGCATCTGTCTTTCAGCCTGACACATTGACTGCCAGTCTATAAACTCTGTAAGCTTGATTTTATCCTATGTTGATTGCAATTTTCCTTCTGTGTATAACTCCTTCTTCCAGTCTGAAGGATTATACAAATTTATTTATATCCTTCTTTTGGCCCTATATAGAGAAACTAAAACAGATAAACTCTCTTTAAATTAAAAGTCTTTTACCCCCCAAAGCAACTGAGAGTAGTCTTAGCCACTTTTTAAAACTCATCATTTGCTCTGATAAAGCTTTTGGAGGAATCACCTTCACAGTGGGGTGCAAGTAACACAAGAGGAAGAACCTGTTATACCTTCTATTTATACTTACATATAATAAACCATTTGTGTGTTTTCTTTTGTTTCATAATGTTCAGAATAAATGTGTGTGGTAGTATATACACACGTACTCGGTGAATGTTCAGTTCTTTGCCGTTGTGGGAAGTGACCCCAAAGAGCCTTAGCTAAGCAGGGTCGCTCTGACAGCCCAGCTCTGAGCAGTACAAAGAGCATGCTTGGGAGCGATATCTGTGTGGGTCTCTACTCAAGCTGAGTGGATTATCATTTTGCAAACAAATGAAATGTGTTATTCCATAGAAAATAAAAAAGTTAGACCCTTCAGCCAATTCTTTGTAATAATCATCCCATCATGTGGTCAACTCCAAGGTTAGAAGTCCAGAAAAAAAAATCATGAAGACCAATAATGTAAAGTTTAGATACCCAGAGCTGAACAAATTTAAAAAATGCCCATGGGGTCACTTTTTCATATTTCAGATTTACCACGAGATGGACAAGATTGCGACTGATTTTCCTGAGCTGGCAAGTAGAGTGAAGATCGGACAGACGTTTGAAAAGCGGCCGATGTATGTACTAAAGGTGAGGTCTTGTGGCTCCTCAGGCTCAGGATCCAGCCTCGGATCACTGAAGGAGCCAGTTTTGTGTGTGTGTGTGTGTGTGTGTGTGTTTTAAATTGAATTCTTTATTGGTACAATTTATATACATCTCAAAATCACATATAGCATTGGGGAATTTGTACCAGTATATGACACAAGTTAATTCTCATTTTTACCCATATTCCTACCCACCCACACCTCCTCACCCCTTTATACATGCTCTTTTATTTTCTTTCTGTATCATATTTATTCCTTCCCCTCATTACATTCCCACACGAAATTTCCTATGGAAATTTCCCACTCTATAAAAGCTGTCATACTTTCTAGAGCTCATTTGCATCTACAGGTGTTCATGTCAAAGAGAAGATCTGGAATTTGCCTGTCTGTGTTCTATTGATTTCACTTATTAGTATATCCTCCAGGTGTCTCCATTTGCACCTAAATGGATCGATCTTGTCATTCTTCATGGCAGAGTAATACTCCATTTTAGAAAAAAACCCACATCTTCTTTATCCACTCTCCAGTTGATGGACATTTGGGTTGTTTCCAAGACTGAGCTATCACAAACTGAGCTGCTATGACCAAGGGTGTACATCTGTCTTTCCAATGTGATTTTTAAAATTCTTTTGGGTATATTCCTAGCAGGGGGATAGCAGGGTCAAATAGGACCCCTAGTCCTAGATTTCTGAGAAATCTCCACACAGATCTCCACAATGGTTGCACAAGTCTGCAATCCCACCAACAGTGGAGAAGGGTTCCTTTCTTTCTCCCCACAGCCACGCCAGCACTTATCATTGGTTGATTTTGTGATTGCAGCCATTCTTTGTGGAGTGAGATGAAATCTCAGTGTTGTTTTCATTTGCATCTCTCGAATGACCAGTGATGTGGAACATTTCTTCATATGCTTCTTGGCTGCTTTGACTTCTGCCTCTGAGAAGTGTCTGTTCATTTCAGATGCCCATTTTTGAATTGGGTCTTTAAACTTGGGGAGGTTGATCTGTTTGAGTTCTTTATACATTGTAGATAATAGCCCTTTGTCTGATAAACAGCTAGTAAAGATTTTTTTCCCATGTTGTTGGTTGTCTTTTAGCAGTGCCAGTGACTTCTTTGGCTGTGCAGAAGCTTTTCAGTAGAATGAGATCCCATTTGTTGATTCTTTCTGCTAGTTCTTGTGAGGAGCCAGTTGTTTAGTCTCTATAACTTCAGGGAGGACAGTGAGGTTGGGAGACACATTCCATGGGCTCAAATTTGATCTGACGAGAGTAGATCTGTGTAACAGAAGACTGCTGGAAGGAGCAGTCCTATTTCCTGTTTTGGTGGAAGGAAGGACCCGAAGACAGGTAGTTAGAATGCTAGAATTCTAACTGGGGCTGGGGGCTGTGGTCCCCACTGCATTCCCACTGTCTGTCAGTGGCAAGGGAAGTTGGGATAGGCCCATCAGTATATTGTGCTTCTAGGGCTATTTCCGGGCAAAGCAATTTAGGAAGCTAATTTCAGGGTTGATAAATGACAATTACATTACATTCTGGTTGCATGTTAAGCCCAGCTCTGATCTCTGATCCTTGGCCACACAAAGCTTAACTTCCAGATATTTCTAACAGATTCAGGTCTGTATCGACAAAAGAGAGAGCTATAACAATGGCATAAATTACATAAATAATCCAGCTGAGTGAATAAAAAGGAATTTGTCTATATAAACTGTGGAAAAATTGATCAAGCTAAGAATTTGCCAAACCTTTAGCTTCATCTAAACATGGAATAATCCAGGTTTACAGCAAGTTACCAGCAGGAAGGGAGACCTGCCACTGAGCTGGTTGCTTTAAAATAATTACATTTAGATTATTTGCCCATCTGATGGAGATCCTGGCTTCATTAGCACCAAGGTCTGACCCAAGAGGCCCCAACGCTATGGCAAGGCTGGAGTTAGAATTCATTACTGCCATTTACAAAGAACTATAGTGAAGCCCTCTTTCTCCTAATTTAAAGCTGAATTCATCTATTGCATCAGCAAAACAGCCTGGTTCATGCACCTTGTGTCTGTCTCTATTGGGATACCGTTTGAGGTCCTTCAAGAGACGTACTATTATCTCTAATCGCAGTAGCATTCTAATCCACAATAACAATTGTTTCTTCTTTTCATTTGCTCCCAACTCTGGAGAGGTTCAGGCTGCCCGGAGCTGCAGCCAACCAATTAAGCTCCCTGGTCACGGATAAGCCTGATAAATAGATGGTGCCCTCAGGAACATTTGGTCTCTGAATTATCCTAAATGAATTAAATGAATAGGACGGAGCTAGGGAGCAGAGAGGTGAGCAGAGACGCGGGCAGGTGGGTCATTTTCTGGCCTGTTTTCCTTCTGCAGTTCAGCACGGGAGGAGGCGAAGGGCGGCCGGCCATTTGGCTGAATGCGGGCATCCATTCCCGAGAGTGGATCTCACAAGCCACTGCCATCTGGACGGCGAGGAAGGTCGTGTTGCCTGGTATTAGCCAAGGATTCTGGTGGGTGGGGGACTGCAGTGTCCGATGTGGCTGGACCAGGGGACGAAGGAGAGAGGCATCGGTACAGACCCGAGAGTCTAGAGTCCTTTCAGGTGGGAGAAGTGAACAGCCAAAGCCTCGTGGTCAGCTCACTGTGGCTGAGTGACAGAGTGGCAGGGAGAAAGCTCGTGAGCCCCAGAGCTGGGCTGCAATGGATCTTTCAAAGGGAGAGGGCAACGCGGGTGCCACACTTGGGCCAACTTTCCCCTCAGTGCCTGCTGGTCCCTGACAGGTCTCCAGCAACTTCAGAACCTTTGAAAAAGTCCACTTTCAGTTTATTTTGAAGCCCAGGAGTGTTTTAAGTCTGCATGGGGAGGGTACATCTTCCTGCCCCTTCACTGAGGTTTAAGTTCCTAAAACTGTGTAGCTCCCCACTGCTGGAAGGAAAGGACAGAGCACGTATCACAGGACCCACTGCAGATGATGCTGTCATGCAGCTGCGTCCCGGGGGTGAGGGGTCCTGAGGGCTCTGCAGACAGCCATGCCCGTGGGGGCACCAGGAGATGTCGAGGACCGATGCTGTCCTAGGAGCTGCCATTCTTGGTGGATGCGAGGGATCTCTGGGATTTAGATCTAGTGACCTGGGTGGGTGTGGCATAGCTGATGAGCACTTTGTCCCTGTTTAGATTGTATCTGAGTACGGGAACGATCCAGCTGTCACCTCCATCTTGAAGAAAGTGGATATTTTCTTGTTGCCCGTGGCCAATCCTGATGGATATGTGTACACACAAACCCAGGTGAGTGATTCCAAACAGGCTGGGCTCGGCATGCAATTTTCTTATTGAACTTTTTCCCTTTGCTGCTGCCTTCAGAGAGAACTTCCACCCATATGCACAAGTTTCCGTGGGATTTTGCTTTCTAGTCATTCTCAGAGCTGAGAATCAGCAGGGAATTTTTCTTTTCCTGGAAAAAATAGTCTCAGGAGCTCCCTATTATGGGTCTTGAACGATTATCATCATTTTTCCAATCTTATTCATTTTTCTCTCTCCCACACAATTCTTTATTGATGTATTTCAAAGCAAATCCCCAAACTATGTTAGTATGCACCTCCAGCTGATGATAATACTGACAAAAACTTCAAATCCTCTACACCTCTGTCACCTTTGAAAAATTAATGGAAGTTCTTTAATATCATCTAACACCCTCAATTATCTTAAAAATGTCTCTAAGGAGTCAATTTGTAGAAGTCTGGATCTAACAAGGTCTGTGCGCCGCGTCTGGCTGCTGGGTCTCTGCAGTCTTTTATTCTCTAACAGCACCCTCCACACACCCTTTTACAATGTCATTCATTTTGTTGGAGAAACCAAGTAATTTCCTGTATAATGTCTTACATTCTGAATTAGGCTGATGGTTTCTTGGTTGTGCCATTTAATTTGCTCCCTTATTCCCAGAGCTGGTGCGTGACTTGATTCAGGTGGAGTTTTAAAGGCCAGAATAAAATATGTGCTGTGCACTTCAGGGACTTTGGTGATCATTGAAGCACATGATGGCCACTGGTCCCACTCCTACAAAGGCCAATAATTGCTCAGTGCGTTCAGTTGTGATCAGCTCAGTTCAGTCTTGGTGAACCTTTTCAATACTGGGTGCCCAAATGCAACCTAGAATCCACTTATTTATCACAAAGTGGCAACACTGCAATTAAACCTGAAGACTGAGGTTTTCTGTTTTTTTTGTTTTTTTTTTTTTTTTTTTTTTGAGACAGGGTCTTGCTTTGTAGTTCAGGGTGGCTCTGAGCTCACTATGTAGCCCAGGCAAGCCTCGATCTCAGCAATCCTCCTGCCTCTGCCTTCTGAGAGCTGGGATTACAGGTGTGGGATTACACAGTGTGGTGTGTGGTACTGATTGCTGGTGGGCGGGAGTCATCATGCTGGCTATTGTTGTATGTGGTTACTGGGGAATGAACCAGGGACCTTGGGCTTGCTAAGCAGGTGCTGGAACCACTGAGCTAAATCTCTGGCCCCAGACTAAGGTTTTAATTTAGAAAAAAAAAACAGTGGTCATCCAATGCCCTGCTGCTGGACTGAGTTGGCTCACATGGTCACAGAGAGGGCACTGTGTGCTTGCTGTGGCATGCGTGCCATATATTCACCACCACTGGCCTTCCATATAGTGTTCTCAAGGGGCATTTGGGGGAGGGGTCCCTCTCTTAAAACCAGAGGGTTAAACTCTTCTTTCTCTGAGGAATGAGAGCAAATGCCCCAGGCAGGCCTGCAAACAGCCTGTCCCATCTCTAGTGCTTGTCTCTATCTTAGCATCCAGAAAAATCTTTTACAACTCCAGGGCCTGACTTACTTCTGGGTGTTTTATGACTTGTTTCAGAACCGGTTATGGAGGAAGACACGGTCCCTGAATCCTGGAAGCCACTGCATGGGCACTGATCCAAACAGAAACTGGAATGCAAGTTTTGCAGGTAGATGGGGAGAGTTTCAGATTCTGCTGCTATTGGCAAATAGTGCCCTTCTGTGCCCTGAGGTGGTGGGAAGGGATCGAGTCTGTATTGTTTTCATTGCTCTATTCACTCAGTAATTCCTGCCTACCTAAAAGAATGGTAGGACAGAATATCATTGCATAATAATTTCAAGTATGTTCATATTTTATTTAATAAGCATTCATTTATTTATTGTGGTGCTGAAGATCAAATCCAGGTCCTAGCCCCTCCTTTGTCCCAGTCCTCATGCTAATATTTTAAAACCACTCTCATCTTAGAAGTAGGAATCCCATAGCAGCTTTGTTGGGCAAATTGTGGTTGGGTAGAAGGGGCTCCTGTGGCAACTCAAAAAAGAGCAATTAGCCCTGTTGCCCTAATAGGTAAGAGCAGTAAAACCTTGATTATATGTTGTGAAAAGCAAATCCCAGCGTTATTTTTCCATGTGCAATCTGAGCCCCAGAAGCTTAATGTCATGGAGAGAGAATGAAAATTAGGTGGCTGGGGTTCTGAGTTCCAGCCATTTAGAAATCATTCCCCACAAAAGTGCCAGTTGTGTGCTAAGTGCTTCCCCGTGTACCTTGTTCTTCTTACCTAGTGAGCGATTTTTATTATCTGAAATGAGATAAGACTCTCTGAGGTTGTATGGCTGATAAGAATTAGGATCTAGATTCACTTTCTAATTCCAAATCAAAATCCAGCCTCTTTTACTATTCCACAGCTGCAATGTTTTGTTTTTAATGGATTTTTCTGACTTTTATATAAACACCACAAAATCCACTGGGGATCTTGGCAAGTGTGAGGTCCTGAGATCCATTCCTGGTTAAAAAAAATCCACTGGGGAAAGTAATAAAGGTGGGGAAGGAGCTGACACCAATGTGGGAACTGACGGCATCAAAGTTGAGGCATATTGCCCATAATTGAAATGATCTCACACACACGCGTGCGTGCACGCGCGCGCACACACACACACACACACACACACACACACACACCAGATACCTTAGGCAGCAGTATTGTGAAGTAATACAGAAGCCCATATTTCTAAATACTTGTCAAACAGTCAAAAGATGTTATCACAACAATAGATTATTTTTGGCAGTGGCTGGCTGGTAAGATCTGAACCAAGAGAATAAGTTGACACCAGAATAAATTGAGTCATTTTCATTATTTATTGGTATTCATATTAATTATCTAAAATACTTGTTAATTGCAACTCATTTTCAAGCATGGTATTAATTATTTATGACAGCCACTACTGAGACAATAAAAGGTCAACTGTACCCACTTAAAGTAAGTCTCAGCAAGCTGGATGTGGTGGTGCACACCTCTAATCTCAATACCAATGGGGCTGCAGCAAGGGGACTGCAAGTTCAAATCCTGCTCTGGCAATTTGAGACCCTATCTCAAAATTAAAAAAAAAAATTCTAGGGACTGTCCTCAGCTGTACAGCATCCCTGGGTTCCATCCCTTGTAGGGCAGAAGGAAGAAGAACAGAAGTCTCAGTAATTTCCTTTCCTAGCTGTGGTAGATCCAGCACCCCCATCTCCCTCTCATTTCCCTCCCTCATGCTCTGAACTGATCATGGACGGGTTTTGAGGGACATCTGGCAGTAGCCTGTCCATTGCCAATACCTCCAGCCCCTCCTCTGGCTTGACTGCCCTCAGTTCTGTCATCTTGGCCTCTGCGTTACTGTTTCTGGTTGGACTCTCCCTAACAGGAAAAGGAACCAGCGATAACCCTTGCTCTGAAGTGTACCACGGCCCACATGCCAATTCCGAAGTAGAAGTGAAATCGGTAGTAGATTTCATTGAAAAACATGGGAATTTCAAGTGCTTCATTGACCTGCATAGCTATTCACAGCTGCTGATGTATCCCTATGGGTACACAGTCAAGAAGGCCCCAGATGCTGAGGAGCTGGTGAGTGACAGCTGGCTTCCCCCAGCCGTGGCTGGCTCGACTTCTGGTTGCTGCCAGGGTGCCAGTCTACAACATTCGAGGGAAAATCCAGGAGCACAGGTGGGCCTCACGCAGGGCCCAGAATTCTCTCCCCTCCCTCTGGGATGGGTGTGCCAGCAGACAGAGCGGGGACGCGAGGAGGACGGGGCTCTAACTCCAGGCCGGCTGTGGCGTTGCCTGCCTTCTCACTGGCCTTCCACTGGAGCACGTCGTAGCCCCGCTACTCACCAAGGACTCTGGGCAGTATTATTTATTGGTTTTCATATTAATGTGCCATATGAGGGGGAGCTGCTCTCACTGTTAAAGGTGAGGTGAAGGACGCTGTGGCCCACAGCCCAGGGGTGCTCAGCGTCCTGTTCTGTGGTCTGACACAGAACGGGGGGTACGTAGGTGTGGACTTGGGGGAGTGGGCTGCAGGTGACCGACCGCAGGCCACCGCTGCCATGGAGATCTGCCGCAGCCCACAGCCAGGCCACAAGACTTCTGGCCCTCCTCGCCTTGGGCTGCCCTGTCAGCCCAGCTCCTCAAGGGGTTTCTCAGGGACACACTTGGTCTTCCCGCCCGTCCTGAGTGGAGAGTCTCTCCCCAGGGGTGCAGGAAGATGAGATCCGCCTAGGTTCCTGACGGCTGGGTGAGCTGCGCACCAGCCCTCGGAGAGCTCGAGCAGCTCTTCCGGTGTGAGTGTGTGCCCGCCTCCCCAGGGCGCATCCCAGTTCTTCCCAGGGTGGGCAGAGGAGCAGGAGGGGCCGGAGAAGCACCGAGGACCGGCTGCCTCCACCGGGCCCAGCTCTGCGCCTGCGGGAGAGAAGAGCCCAGCAGGGAACCTGGGGTGAGGCCAGGACTGTCCCCCCACCCCCGCACAGTACGGCGGGGGACGCCAGCCCGCAGGACCCACTCTTCTCGCCCTGCCTTCCCTCTGCAGGACGACGTGGCGAGGCGCGCAGCCAAAGCCCTGGCTTCCCTGTGGGGGACTGAGTATGAAGTGGGCCCGACCTGCACTACTGTCTGTGAGTACTTGCGGTGCGAGCGAGTGGTGAGAAAGTGCCCTGAGTGGGTGGCGGTGCAAGTCAGAGGTCCGAAGTCTTCCCGATTGTCTTCGATTGTCCTCGGGGTTCGTGACAGGCGGAAGTGATGGCAAGGCCACAGGGCCAGAAGCTCGTCAGTCTCTCTGCCTCTGACGTATTTGTCACTTGCCCTTGATGAGTCAGGTTCTGTCCACGGGATCGGATCGGTGTTGCTCACCTTGCATGAAGGGTCCTGACAGAGTTTGCCGCAGATTCCTCAAGTCCGTTATTCCATTTTCAAAAGAAGACCGCCTTGGCTTTGGCAAACGGATGGTGGCGGTTGCGGGCCGGGGTAGGCTCCCTCATCTCCCTGTCAGAAGTGAAGGGTTAGGGATCCTCCCAACAGTGGTTGTATCTGGCAAAACAAGCACATCCAAACCGCAGTACTCTGGGAGGCCGAGTCAGGAGGAATGCAAGTTCAGATGTACTCGGGCAATTTAACAACTTAGTGAGACCCTGTCTCAAAACAAAACAAACCCACTGAGGTCCAGATCTGAACCTGGTCTTGAGGTTCACCACCCATAACTTCATTGTGAAGAAGTATCTTTTATTTGGTCTTTCAGTGAAATGTTTCATTGGAGCAATGCACTCCATTCTCACTGAGAACCGGTCAGTTCTCTTGTCGTGTGAGTCTGTCTTTAGATTTTCCCGTTGGGAAAAATACCATATTCAAACTCTGACCATGGGAACAGCCCTCGGCCTGTAGGCAGTGTCCCTCTCACACCCTGCACAGTGCCTTTTTGGTACACACTGTGTGTCCTGACCCCCGGCCACCTCACAGCCCCTGCTGTGAGGCCTTCTTTTCCCCCTCAGCACTGGACTTTACTACACTCTGCCTCCCCAGCTTTCCCACCAGACTTCTTCTGGGGAGCTCTCCAGCCGGCCTCCTGGGCGGGTGCTCCTCCGGGCTCTGATCTCACCACCCTTGTCTCCGTTTCATCTGCCGCTGAGCTGCATAAAGCAGTTAGTCTGATGCTGGTATTTGGGTTGCTAATTGCAGCAACAATCCATTAATTATTCATGGTTTATTGCTATTAGTGTTATTAAATGGAACTCTTCAGAGGACACATCTGGAGACTTTCTCCACCCTCTGCCTAATTAGTCAGAACCCAGGCAGGGACCAAAGAGAGAGGAGGCGTGCTAGGTGCCTGTGAGGGGTCTTCCCGAAGAGCTTCGTGGGGCACCAGGGTTCTGGCTTTTGGGTCAGACCCCAGGTTAAATGCTAGCCTTTTCCTCCCACATCAAACACACTCTCTTGCCCAGCATAAACTGTGCCCGGAGCAAGGGTTCCTCACCAGAGGCCTCCAGCAGAGAAGGGAAGGCTCTCTTGAGCCTACCCAGAAACTAGCATTTCCTGCCTCTTTCAAGGGCCTGTCTTCTGTCCTCCTTGCTTTCCAAAACAGCAGTCATATTTTGTACAGTGCTACTCTCTCTGACCCCAGGAGTCTTGGATGTGCCATGTAAATAGATAATATTTATCTTTTCAAGAACCAGACCTTTTCTTAGATTAACCATTTAGATGAAAATCATTCTAAAATGATTTTCCACACTCTCCTTCTTAAACATACAGTATGTGGGAGAGATGTGAGCCCCTTCCTTTGTGACTGGAATCAGTTCCTCTATCTGAAGACCTGCTGTTGAGCTGACAGACCCCTCTGCTCAACAGCCCCAGCCTGTTCTGCTTCTCTTCTTGTGTCTGCTTTGTACACTTTTATGTGTTCTTTGGTCAGACCATCAGGAGTAGCTTGCGCTGTTTTCAGACCAGGTGCCTCTAGCAACCCTTTTCCCTTCTCTTCCCTGATTCTGGTTGACCCCATGCTTGGAAATAAGTTCTTTGAGCTCATCTGACTGGTGGCTTTATTAGGAATATTGAAGATATTCACTACAGCATTGTTTATCATCAAAGAAGATTGGTGAATGTCTAAAACATCCTCCAGGGGAGTGCTGAATAACGGTGCACTTGGTGCATTCGGAGAAACACCACACTGCCTTTCAGTGAATGTGGTGGTTCTATCTGTATATGCTGTTAGTAGTTTGTTCCTATGAGCATTAAAAACAAAGGAAAAACTGTATGTTGAACAGGGATCTAAATAAAGTGTAGTTCATTAACTCCATTATTTTGACTGCTAAGAGGAACCCTTTTTGCCCCTTCTGAGAATCTGAAGTGTTTCAGGAATACCATGCTTGAGTTTGCCATACTAAAGCACCTCTAGGAACTCCTGGTACCATCGTCTGTTCTTGCTGAAGCTTTTTCTCAGGATAGAGAAAGGCTGTGGGAATCACACGGCAGACCTTGATCCATACGCTCCAGTGCACGAACTCTTATAAAACAACAATAGCTCTAGAGAAATCATAGTGCTATTGAGAGCAACAACTCTTGGGAACAATGGGAAGGCAAAAAGGGCTCAATTCTTCACTTAATGGACATGCTAAGACATGGGATGGACCCAAGGTTGATTGAAAAATCTTAAACTTTATCATCATATGGACTTGGATTAAAATTTCAGCTCTGCTAGTTTTGGTGTCTTTTTCCTGAATTACCCATTTCGAGCCTGGAGTTTCTTCTCTGTAATACTTATCTTCTTGGTTTTTGTTTTGTTTTGTTTTGTTTTCTGAGACAGGATCTAGCTGTGTTTCAGTCTACTCTTGGACTCACTAGCCCAGGCTGGTCTCAAACTTGGCAATCCTCCTGCCTTATTCTCCTGAGTGCTGGGACTGTGGGTGTGCACCACTATGCTCAACTTCTCCCTTGTTTTTAAAATATTATAGGATTATAAATATAAAGTTTCTAGGGCCGGAGATTTAGCTCAGTGGTTCCAGCGCTTACCTCGCAAGTGCAAGGTCCTGAGTTCAATCCAGGTAACCACATACAATGCTGGGCGTGGAGACTCACACCCACCAGCCATCAATACCACATACCACAGTGCCGGGCGTGGGGGCTCACGCCTGTAATCCCAGCACTCGGGAGGCAGAGACAGGAGGATTGCCGAGTTTGAGGCTTGCCTGGGCTACATAGTGAGCTGAGGGCCAGCCTGAACTACAAAGAGAGATCCTGTCTCAAAAAAAAGAAAAAAAAAGAAAAAAAGATATAAGTTTCTAATATAATGACTGGCTCATGGTGGATGCTGAATGAGTACTAGTTGTTGTTGACATAATTATTTATTATACGATTGAAATTCACCTACCTTTTGTCCTTTTAGCCATTTTATGCTCTAGTGGAATTTGACAGAGGAGAGAAATAAGATTCTTATCACTCTAAAGTCTGTGTACATATGTGTTTGTGTGTGTGGTACTTGGAAATGAACCCTAGGCCTTCTCTCTGAACTACATCCTCAGCTCTTTATTGTCTTTTATTTTGAGACAGCATTTCACGAAGTCACTCGCAGTAGACTTGAACTTTAGCTCTGTCTACTTCAGCCTCCCAGAAAGCTGGGATTGCCAGGGTGGACCACACTCCCTGGCTACCTCTCTCAAGCCTTTCGGCAGTGTGCTTCCTTCTCTTCTTCTGTATGCATTAGTTTTCTCTCACTGTATATAAAATAAATCCTCATGCATAGCAGTTTAACACAGTAAACATTTATTTTCTTACACTGTTTCTGGGGATCAGGACTTCAGGAGCAGCTCAGTGGAATGGGAGCTCTGGTCCAAGTTTTTGTGTGGGGTTACAAGGTATCCTTCAGGACTATAGTCACTAAAGGTGAGGCAGGGCTGAAGGATCTGCTTGTCAGGTGACCTATTGGTAAGTTCGTGTTGATTAGTGGCTGGAGGTCACAATTATTTACCACATGCACCTCTTGAGTATTCTTGCAACATGGCAGCTGGTTTTCCCCAGAGTGTGGGACCTGAGAGTGACCAAGGCAGAAGCCAGAGTGTGTTTTATGACAGCTTCACTTATCCTGTTAGGCATGCAAGAGAGGCCAGCCCTCTCCCACATAGGAAAGGACCACACAAAACATGGTGTCTGGGAGACAGGGACTTGGGCTTCTCTCAGAGCCTGACAACTGTCTCTGTCTCTGTCTCTGTCTCAGAGCCTCTGTCTCTGTGGAGGTTGGTTTGGGTGACCTGCGGGATAGGACACTGAGTTAGTGGTGAGGTGGGAGTGGGGATTCAAATTTCTTAGTTGAATACTAGTACCAGTCCTCCTGGTGCAGGGGACCAGAGGGGTATGTATGGAGCTAATGCTTCCAGTGACTTCCGGTAAGAACTCTGGATTGCTAAGGAAACTTCCTGGTACTCTGAAGGGAACTATGCTAAAACAATATTTTTTTTTTTTTTTTTTTTTTGCTTTTTGGAGACAGGGTCTCGCTTTGTAGTTCAGGCTGGCCCTGAGCTCACTATGGTGCCCAGGCAAGCCGCCGCGAACTCAGCAATCCTCCCGTCTCTACCTCCCGAGTGCTGGGATTACAGGCGTGAGCCACCACGCCCAGCATTATATGTGGTAACCGGGGATCGAACTCAGGTCCTTACAGCTTGCGAGGCAGGCGCCGGAACCACTGAGCCAACCCTCCGGCCCG
>PVIC010005831.1:0-56344 GCA_004025085.1 Thryonomys swinderianus
TTAAGCCAGGGGTGGTGTAAGAACCACCATTACCATCATGTGGAGAAAGCTGTTTTAGATAGACTGATGGCCAAGTCTTGCCTGCAGACCGGCGAGTGCATTGGGTTTGGGTGGGTCAAACACCCAAACACACAGGTCCCTTGAACATTGTGTAGGCTGACATATGGGTTTTGGGCTTCAGAAAGAGGGAGCGAGGTCATCCCTAGGCAGCTTTGGTGTTTTGTGTTCTTTGGTGTTAACTCTAGATGGATCTTGAACTCTGGTCAAACTTGGCATTGTTATAAAAGTTTTATAGTTGAAAGCCCCAAATTGAAGCAGGGTGTGGTGGTGCATACCTATAATCCTAGCACTTGAGGCTGAGGCAGGAGGATTGCCACAAGTTTGAGGCCAGCCTGGGCTATATAGTGAGTCAAAGGCCAGTGTGAATTAAGAGTGAGAGCCTGTCTCAAAAAAAGCCACCAAAACCACAAAAAACAAAAACCCCAACCCAACTGGAGTATTGTTTCAGCAGCCTGTGGCTCCTTTTATTTCTCTTCCTTTCCCCCCACTATTCACCCTGAACTTGCCATCACTTAGCTCTTGGAGCCCTGGGCACATGGAAGTGCTCCAGTGATGGTGGGTATGTGTCATGACGTCAAGGCCAGGACTGTGGCTCTGGTGTGTGACTGTGTGTGTGCTTAAAGCCACCAGCTGAACTGTGCATTTTGAGTGGGTGAAATGTGTGGTATAAGAATTATATTTCCACAAACTTGTGAAAACATCAGCTACTTAAGGCACTAGAGAAGGGAGCTGTCTTACAGAGCTGAGATTTTGATGGGGCTGAGGTTAGAGCCTAGAAGTAGGAGCTGGGTTTCTGAGATTTGTGAACTGCTTTCTGTGTTTTAGTTTTACCTGTTATGAGGCAGATATGTTTCTGCAGTGTGTTTGTGCTCAGAGTGGAGGGCACGGGCCATGGGGTGAGCCTTCTGTCTCTAGAGTTTATTCCCCAGCATCCCTGGGGGTGTGTGAACTGCCCAGGGGCTCAGGGCACCCAGATGGGGTGGGGCTGGGTTGCCATGGAGATAGCACAGTCTGAGATGTGTCCATCACCAGCTGTGCTCTAACCCTGACCAGTGCTTGGCCTGTGGCATGGTCTGTGTGCTTGCCGTAGCATCCCTTCTTTCTCCTCCTCCGTGTTAGAAGTCGGTTGATGAAGGAAGCAGATGGGGTCCGTGAGAGGCGCTGAGTGCCTGGTGGCCGGCTGCTCTGCTTCCAGAGAATTGGCACTGGGCAGACAAGCTGAGACAGAATGCCTGCGGCCTGTTTTTCGTTTTAAATTAGTTGTGACTTATTAAATATCCTTAATTACATGTTTTAAAAATGAAACAATAGCCAGGTGTAGTGGCTCACGACTGTAATCCCAGCACTCGGGAGGCAGAGACAGGAGGATTGCTGAGTTCAAGGCTTGCCTGGGCTACATAGTGAGCTCAGGGCCAGCCTGAACTACAAAACGAGACCCTGTCACCGAAAAAAAAAAAAAAAAAAAAACATGATAGAACATCTTGTTTTCTACTTTAGAAACCATTAGGTGTTTGCTCATATTGATGCAGAGGGAACATGTGTGTGTTGCGTGCGTGTGTCTGTGTGTGTCTGCGTGGAGCTGTCTGCTCCTCTGCCAAGGATCAGCTCAGACACTCGAGGGCTCCTTGGCCTCCATGTTCCCACAGTCGTGACCAGTGCTGCTCTCCCATGCAGGCCGATCGGGCTGCCATGGGGATGTCTGGGGATCTGGGGAGGGCTCTTGACATGAGGTTCTCTCCTCTGTGCCCTCCTGCCTCATGTGGAGCCCAGAAGGGTGGAGATGGCCTCATGGGTGTTTTATGTCCTATCCCCAGAGCCAGTCATCTCCTGTGCAGCTGGGCGACACTCCTGGCAGGCAATGGGGCTTAGTGAGACCAGGCCTTAAGGGTGTAGGAAGTTGGGCGACCTCCCTTGCAGCAGAGGTGCTGTGAGGGGCTGGGGGAAGTGTATGTAGCCAATAGAGGAACAGGGCTGCTCTATAGGGTCCACATGGAGCCTCTTTCCTGAGGCTCTGGGCCAGTGGTGCTGTGCTGATGGGGATGGGGCAGCAGCGAAATGACAGGCTGAGGCCCTGCCTGCCCTCTGGGCGAGCTGGATGGTTTGACAGCGGTGGTGCTGCAGGCTGGGCTCGGGCCAGGTGTCTCCTGCTGGCCATGCTCACTCTCCTGTTTGCTCCTTCTCAGAGCCGACCAGGCACCTGCTCAGGCAGCTCAGCGACAAAGGTGAGTGTGGCAGGCTGTGCACGGCCGCTTCCCAAGGGTTGGGGCTGAAACAGGTGAAAGCTTGTTGGCAGGAGAGGTGAACAAGCCAAGGCGTCTCCTGCATCTGCAGAGGGACCTGAGCCCGCCCCTGACACGGGGCTCACGCCTCCTGGGTCTCGCGAGCCTGGCATTGGCAGCAGGGGCCCCGTAGGTTTCTGGGCCTCTACTGATGCTTCCCCTGCTTATCAGTCTCTCCCTCCCCCCCCCCACCCATGTGCTGGGAACCCAGTAGTGGCGTCAGCAGCCCGAGCAGCAGGCATGAAGGTAAGAAGGAGCCACAGAGGCCAATGGCAGGGAGGCTGGCTGGATACGGGTGGGACACCGCATCCAGCACAGACCTGTGTGCACTGCGTGTGCAGGCTGTGCAGGAGGTGCGGAGCAGTGAGAGAGGCCCTCACCAGAGACCCGCTCTGCCCTCTTCCTGGCGTGGCACCCTGAGGGCCTGCCCAGCGCTCATTTCTCATTCTGCCTATGCTGGGCCATGCTCCTGCTCAGGACCCAGCCTTCCCACCACGAAATGCCCTGAGGCGGGCCTGGGCTGGGTGTCTTGGTGTGGCCCTCCATGCACAGCCCCTTCCCCAGCTGCCTGCAGGAAGACAGCGGCTATCCACCAGCTGGCTCACAAGGGCATCTTGTGCTCTGAACAGCACGCAGGCAGTGCTGGTGCCCTCCTGGACTTTGGGCGGCCGCCCCAGACACAAGGCCAGCAGCCCGAGGCTGAGGGAGCTGCTGGAGAAGAGGAGGAAGAGGAGGAGGAAGATGAGGTGGTGGAGGAAGAAGAGGAAGAGGAGGAGGAGGAGGAGGAGGAGCAGGGCTTTCCGGTACCTCTGGAGGACCTGGCAGGGCATGAAGACAGCGAGAAGGGGGCTGGGCCAGAGCCCCCAGGCTCAGAGGAAGAGGAGGAGGAGGAGGAGGTGGTGGAAGAGAGTCTGGCAGTGGCGGAGCAGGTAGCTGACTTTGCCAGCTCCCTGCTGGCCGCCCTCCACTGCTGGCACTATCGAGCCAACGCTTTACTTTTCTCCCGGGGTGCTATGGTGAGGTGTCTCTTTGATCTCCCCTCCTCCTTGCATGTTCCCTGGCCTATGCGTGTCCATCCGAGAGTCCCCCTCCTGTCCCCTCCCCACCCCATCCTGCCTGCCCCTTCACTCCTGTCAGCACTTAACCCTGCACTGGCTGTCATACCCTGGTGAGCCCCTGGCATGCACTCTCCAGGCCTGGGCACTAACTAGCACCATCCCCCCAAGGTCAAGTGGGTCAGGCAATGGGCAGGAGAGACCCAGTGGTGGCAGGGCTGGGAGGGTCTTGTGCCCTGGGCCAGAAGGAGGGCTGGCTGGGCTTCTCCCACTCCGAGGATTCCTGCAGCCCATGCCAGCTGTTCAGCTCGCACTGGAACTGCTCAGTGCAGGCTGTGGGTACAGAAGGGCCTGGAGGTGACAACCGCCCTTGCCCTGGCTGCAGGGGAAGGGACGCCGGGAGTCTGAAGACCCCAAGAACTGCAGAAGGCCCAGCAGCCGATCGCCAGCCGGTGCTGAGAACCTCATGAGCTTCGAGTCCGTCTCCTCCCTGCCGGAGGTACACAGCTGGCAGGTGGGATGGAGTTAGCGTGGGGAAGCTGGAGCCCAGGGCCCAGCTCTGTAGGCAGGGCTTGCAGGCCTGGTGTGCCCCTGGGAAAGCAGTTTCCTCCCATCGGGACTCTTGCTCCTCCCTGAAGCCTTGCGGCCTATGGGTGCATGGTTTAGTGGGCAGATGTCTCCTCTCCATGCATTAGAGAAAGGTGTTCCCTCCTTGGGCCAGATGCAGGGCTGTGCCAAGGGGCACAGCTAGTGGAAGTGAACCAGGTTTTATGCCCCTCAGACAGGCTGTCTTGGATGGGGCACCAGGCTCCACCTCTGCCAGTTGGTTGGTCAGCCTACAGCCACCTGTGAAAGGGGGAGGGGTCTGTGTTCTTTGGGCGCCTGTTTCTTCTGTTGCCCCAACATCTTAGAAGGAAAAGAGGCTCGGAGAGCTGTGTGTGGCCCTGGTAGAGGACAGAGCTGAGGTCAGATCTGGGTTTCTAGACCTCTTTCTCTTCCACTACTCCGTGCAGTCTGTATGAAGTATGGAGCTGAGTCCTTGCCTTTCTAAGTTACAAGGATAAGGCAGAGGCCAGGGTGGGTGTCCCTGGTAGGACAGGTCTGGGGAGGAACAGAAAAGTGGGTAGGAATAGTATGTTCTAGTCTGCGGGGGCCGGTGTCTCTTAGACTGGTTGTGGAGACATTGTTCCTGGTCCTGGAGGCTGAGAAGCCCAGAGTGAAGCGCCAGCTATGCTTTTCCATGAGGCACTCATCCCATTTGTGAAGGTGAAGACTTAGTGACTAAATAACATCCCCCAAAGGTCCCTCTGCTTAATCCTGTCACATTGTTAGGTTCTCACAGGAATTTCGTGGGATACCATTCACAACCTGGCGTGTGGTGCTGTCCCTTAACCCTGGGATGAAACCCCAAGTGTAATTTAAATTTTCTGGCAGCCATGTTTAAAAAGCATTGAAAAGAAACAAGTGAAATTACTTCTAGTAGTATATTTTATTTAATCTGATAGGTCCAGAATATTATTTTAGCATGTAATCCATATAAAGCTTACTGACATTTTATCCTTCCTTATGTACAAAGTTTTGAGACCTGAGTTTATTCTACTTGCAGCAGGTCTTGATTCAAACTGACTGTGTCTGAGCTACTCAGGTGCCAGTGCCAGCAGCTACGCCTGGCAGCTCACCATACTACCCTGCAGACTGTGGACTGGAGCTAACGAGGCCAGCTCTGACTCCTCAGAATCTAGGGCTTCACTCTGCTTCCTAAACACCTCTCTGGAAAGCTGTGCCAGCCATTTAGTGGCTCAGATCTCTGAGGTGATCCAGTAGGAATTCTCCAACATGCTTCCTTCCATGGATGGCGCAGCTGGTTAGCTGGTGCGGGTTTTCCCGTACTGCCTTCTGGTGGCCACAGCACGTGTGCGTTGCCCTGGGGACTATGCTCCATGTGGCCCTGGTCTGTCGGGGAAGTAAGATGCCCTGTCGTGCAGCCCAGGCTGGGTTGAGCCCCAGGGCCCTGAGCATGCAGCCTCCAGGAGTTTGAGGACCCACCTTGACATTAGGTGGGGCAGCCTGTTGCTGTGGCCCCGGAGACGCCTGTGAGAGCCATCCCTGGGTCCTGGGACGGCACCCCGCCCGTTGGCATTGCTGTCATCGTGTGCTGATGCTCACGGGCAGGCAGCCACCATCCTCCACTCCTAGTGCTTTCCTGTGTGAGGTCCTGGGCCCAGCACCCCAGCTGCAGGGAGACTGAAGGGCAGGAGCATTTTCTTCTCCCTCACAACCTGTCACCCTACTTTTAGTCCCTTATCTTGCTTGCTTTGGATCCCCAACTTCAGGCTTCTCCCCAGGCCTCAAGCTGGCCATGGCTGCCTGTTTTCCAGGCCTCATAAAGGTGTTTCCTCATATGACCTCTCTCTGTTGTGCCCAGGCTGAAGCAGATGCTGGCTCTAGGGCCGAGCAGGAAGTCTTTGCTGCCATGGAAGGTCCTGGCACCGAGGAGATGCCTTCAGACACGGAGCCTCCCCACATCTTGGAAACAGTACCTGACACCCACCAGGAGCTGCTGGGGATGGACCACCCTGCAGACATGGTAGACTTTGAGGTGGCCGAGAGCACCGAGGACCTTAAGGCCCTGAGCAGTGAGGAGGAAGAGGAGAAGGGACCAGCCCAGGAGCCCGAGAGCCTCTTACCGCCCTCTGTGCTAGACCAGGCTAGCGCCATTGCTGAACGGTTTGCCAGCAGCCTCTCTCGGCGCGGCAGCCTGACACCGGAGGGTAGCAGCAGTGAGTCCAGTGGCTTCGGGACTCCACGGCCAGTCAGCTTGGAGGGCAGTGAGAAGGGCCTGGCCCGGTGGGGCAGCACAGCGGACTCACTCGGCTCCCAGCCTGCCCTGGAAGTGGCCGAAGGGAGTGGGCCTTCTGCCAACAGGACGGAGTCCCCAGACACCGGCTGCCCAGCGGAGCCCAACAGATCCTGCTGCAGGAAGGAACCGGCACTCTCCACCCGAGATCGGCTGTTGCTGGATAAGATTAAGAGCTACTATGAGAACGCGGAGCATCATGATGCAGGCTTTAGCGTGCGGCGCAGGGAGAGTCTCTCCTACATCCCCAAAGGGCTGGTGAGGAGCTCCGTCTCCAGGATCAATAGCCTTCCGGGGCCAGACCCGAAACCAGCTCCGGTGGGGTTCAAGAGACAGGGGGTCTCCAGCGTGGTGCCGTGGGCCCTGTTTGACCTTGCAGGACCCAGCCAGATGGGCACAGAGGACCCAGCCCCTGTTACGGACACTGAGTTCCGCCCGTCGTCCGAAGTTGTGAAATTGTGGGAGAGGATGGAGGCTGCCGAGCAGGGCTCCCCTCTGGGGCCAGGCCAGGGTCGGGCCAATGGCTTTGACTCGCAGGAGCCACTGTTGATCCTGGAGGAGCACGAGCTGGGGGCTATCACCGAGGAGTCGGCTGCCGCCTCACCGGAAAGCGCTTCGCCCACGGAGCTGCCCAGCCAGGCCCACCTGGCGCGGGAGCTGAAAGAGCTGGTGGAGGAGCTGCGCGGCAGGGCCCAGGGCGAGCTGGTCACCCCACTGCACCCACGCATTGTGCAGCTGTCGCACGTGGTGGACAGCCACGTGAGCGAGCGTGTCAAAAACAGAGTCTACCAGCTTGCCCGCCAGTACAGCCTGCGCATCAAGAGCGGCAGGGCTGTGCCCACGCGGCCATCGCTGCACTCACTGCAGTGGGAGAGCACCTCTCCGGATGCAGGCGCCAAGAGCTCCAGCGCTCCCTGCCTGCAGGCCGAGGCTGCAGAGCTGGCCACTGGAAAAGGCAAGGTGGGGGCGAGTCCAGAGGGCGGGAAGCTGGCTTTTAGCCAGTGCTCAGAGAGGCGGCGCCAAGGGTGAGGAGCGGTTCAGCGGGACACAAGAGTTTACAGTCTGGCGCCCTGAGGCCAGCTCTGCTCTCAGGGACGGGTTCAGAGCCTCCTGGGCCTCCCCTGCAGCAGAGGGAGCTCAGAGAACAGGAGCACTGCTTCTCTTCATCCCTTGAATGCCCTGCCCCTTCCTTCGCTTCCTTTGCTCCCTTCTTCCTGTGCCCCCTTGACAGGGAGTAGGTGGTAAACTGAATTTTTTCTTTCCAAGCAAAGCCAGCTGCCAGCCTTGCCTGGAGTGTGAGTTGAGGACAGAGCAGAGGCCTCGTCCTAGCTCCGCCTCCTGCACAGTGAATTAAAAGCCTTTCTCTCCTCAGGCCAGAGGACGCCCCTGCTGTCCCTCAGCCATGAGCAGCTGGTGACCCAGGAGCACAGGTCCCCCAAGTCCTCTTCTGCTGGGAAGACATCGCCGCGGCGCTTCTCCTTCAGCCCCCCCAGGGCCAGCGTGAAGACCACCTCTCCAGGGGCCCGGCTCAGCCCCTTTGACGTGGAGACCTTCCACTGGCCTGATGTGCGCGAACTATGCTCCAAGTACGCCCATGACAGGGCTCTGCAGACTGAGGGCAGCCAGCCTCGCGCCCCGCCAGTCAGCCGAAGTCGCTCGGTACCCGAGAACATGGAGCCTTCTGTGCCAGGCAGGGTGGGCCGCTGCTGCAGTCTGAGCACCAAGAGCAGCCAGGGAGGTGGAGAGGCTGCTCAGCCCCTGCCTCCTGGGTCTCCAACCCCAAGTGGGCTGAATGGAGGTGAAGCCTTGCATGTCACTGCAGACCTCACCTTAGACAACAACCAGCGGGTGATTGTCCTAGAGAAGAGCCCACTTCCCAGCCCCGGTGTGGGACCAGAGGAGGAGGGTGGCACACAGGAACCAAATTCCCCAAAAGTCGTGGAGAGACAGGGTCAAGATTCCCAGGAGTCTTCAGAACACTGGCTAAAGGAAAAAGGTTCCAGGGACCCAGTAGGCCCAAGCAAGCAGGGCCGAGTGAGAAACCTGAGAGAAAAATTCCAGGCCTTGAACTCTGTGGGTTGACTGACTCCTGCAGGAGGGAGAAGGATGTCACGTGCCCACACGTGAGTGGGTGGCCTCCCGGGCCTGCCGCCCCCTGGGGCTTGTGATAACTTTTCTCCGGCCCACGTGAACCCATCTTTCCTCTGAGGCTGGCACGGCCACCTCCCTTGTAAATAGTTCCCTGGTAAGCTGATATTTAAGCTCCCCCCTGTCCAGGGAGAAGAAGCCTCCAGCTTGGGTTGCTGCTGCCATGCGAGGAGGAGACCTGGGAAGTGGCCCAGGCAGACTTTGCTCTTAACTGTGCCTTCTCCTAGGCCTCAGGCAGAAATGAAGGCAGTAATTTATTGCTTTTCATCCCGTGGTTTGTGTGTGTGTGAGTGTAAGAGTGTGGTCCTGTTGTCTATTCCTCTCCTGTGAAGAGTGTAACGGACTTAGTGCAGATACTTTGGGGGTTGCTGCTCACCCTGCTGGTGTCACTGATGCACACGTTTCATTATTTGCCGATGGTGCAATAACCACTGCTGACCAGCTGACCTCTGTGTGGCCTCCTTCTGTGGGGTGGCACTCGTGGTGCAGGGACATCCCGGGAAGCATGGGACCCTCTACTCGTTCATCATCTGGGCTCAGGAAACAGGCGTCCCAGGGCACCAGTTTCTCAGGTCCTCTCTCAAAAAATAAAAAGGGCTGGAGATATATAGGGTGTGATCATAGGATACTGTGATGTTAAAAGACATTTTTAAAAAATTTATTACAGTGAAAGACACATTGTGGTTAGTCCTTCAGTACTCACTTGGTTCAGTCATACCCCATCTTTTTTTAAAACTTAGTTGGTGTTTTTATTTTTATTTTGTTTCTGGTTTTTTTTTTTTGAGACAGGGTCTTGCTTTGTAGTTCAGGCTGGCCTTGAGCTCACTATGTAGCCCAGGCAAGTCTTGAACTCACAGCAATCTTCCTGCCTCTGCCTCCTGAGGGCTATGATTACAGGGGTGAGCCACCATGAAAGGCACTGTGGTATGTGCTACTGATTGCTGGTGGCCATGAGTCACCACACCCGGTATTGTTATATGTTATTGGGATCAAACTCAGACTTTGTACTTGCTAGGCAGGCCCTGGAACTAAATCTCTGGCCCTTGGGTTTGTTTTTCTTTTTTCTTTTTTTCTTTTTGGAGACAGGGTCTCGCTTTGTAGTTCAGGCTGGCCCTGAGCTCACTATGTAGCTCAGGCAAGCCTCGAGCTCAGCAATCCTCCTGTCTCTGCCTCCCAAGTGCTGGGATTACAGGCGTGAGCCACCACGTCAGGCATTGTGGTATGTGGCGTTGATTGTTGGTGGGCATGTCTCCATACCCAGCATTATATGTGGTTACCGGGGATCGAACTCAGGTCCTTGAGCTTGCAAGGCAGACGCCAGAACCACTGAGCCAACCCTCCGGCCCTCTTTTTTCTTTTTTGAGTCAGGGTCTCACTTTGTAGTTCAGGCTGGCCTTGAAGTCACTGTTTAGCCCAGGCAAGCCTTGAACTCATGGTGACCCTCCTGCCTCAGCCCTCCCCACTGCTGGGATTACAGGTGTGTGCCACGATTCCCAGTGACCCCATCATTCTTGTCACTTTCCGAAGTAGTTCTGGAAATTCTTCACGAGTGTTTTTAGTTCTACTGCTGTGGCTGCTTTGATGTCCTGAGTCAAAATGTTTGCCTTTAGCGGTCATTTGGACTTCGGGGAAGAGCTGGGACCCATGAATAAGGTGGATGGGGCTCAGTGTGACATGTTTATGGCTGCTGCCCCATGGTGTGGGGCTTGGCCAGAGTAGTCCCTATATTTTTACCACGCGTTGTAAAGTCATGAAAGAGGACTCTGGGGTTGCTGCAGAAAGTGACAAGAGCGAGAGGAGAGTCTGAAGTGAGGGGCAGTATTTTATGAGGGCTAAATGGCAATGTGTCTTTTACTGTTTTTAAAAAACTGAACATTCCTTGTATATTGGGATCAGCCCATGTGGCACCCTTGGGGCTCAGTCCTCATTACCGCAGAGGAGAAAACGCTGGGATGCCTCTCTCTTTCTGATGGGATTTTCTGTTCTTCTCATGAACAACTGGCCTCATTTTGCATGGTTTGTTCTGGCTGGAAGGGTGAGGCTGCAGGCTCCAGCTGGTAGCTGATAAGTTTCCTGCAGGTCTGCAGGGTCAGGGCCTCTGAGCCTTTGACCTGGGGGATGGACACAGCCTGAGCATGTCTGCTGAGCCTCCCCAGGGCAAGGGAAGATGGAGGTGAGTGGCGGCCCCTGGCCATGCGGAAGCAGTGTGGCAGAGGTGACCCAGAGGTGGCTACCAGCTGCCTTGCCATTTGTTTCCTTCTTTCTTTTTTTTTTTTTTTGGTGGTACTGGGGATCAAGCTCAGCCCTTGTGCTTCCAAGGTAGGTGTAGTACCACTTGAGCTAAATCCCCAGCCCTCCTTTTTCTTTTTTTAGACAAGGTCTCACTCTGTAGTTTAGAATGGCTTTGAACTCACAGTATAATTCAGGTTGGTCTAAAACTCATGATCCTCCTGCCTCAGCCTCCCAAGTCCTGGACTTACAAGCAGGCACCATCATACCCAGCTTTGTCCTCCCATCTTCTCTGGTTACCTCCAGAAGTACTGAGAACACCCCCGCTCCTACCAGGCAGCCAGAACTCAATGCTGATGCCCAAGCACACTTGACGGGTGACCCGGATCTTGTCCTGGCTGTGCCACTGGCCGGCCAGCCATGCCACCCCACCTCTCGTCCTTCCTTCCTTCATCTCTAGAGGACTGTTTGCTTCTCAGCCCCAACTGCTTCGGGGACGGGTCTGGAGTTGTAGCTGACACCCTCTCCCTGTCCCGTCTCACACCCCAGCCAGTGTATCTTGGGGACCTTGGGACAGAGTGGTGTTGTCACTGGGAGCCTGTGACTCATCTGCCCAGGCCACAGAACTGCCCCTATGCAGGTGGGTCCCCAGGACAGAACCAGGCTGGGGTCTCAGGCCTGGACTGGTCTTTGGCGGTGACTTCGCCCCACAGCGGGGCTCAGGGCTTCTTCTATCTCATGGAGCCAGCCTGAGGCCTGGTTTGCAGGGAAACAAGTCTACTCAAGAAATAGACAGAAGCAGAGCATAATCGATTTATTAGAAAAACTAGTAAATGAGTGTCTCTGGTCAGTGGAAGCACGTTTGAGCAGGTGGAGGGAGGCCCAACCCCCAAGGCTGGGGTCTGTCCTCCAGGGCTGCGTTCCTGTGTGGGCACATCTTCGCGTCCTTCCTGAGCTCACCTGACCGAGGGACCCAACATGTGGCCTGCTGGCCACATCTTCCTCTGGAACTGCCTCCTCCCACTGACGCCTGGAGGACCTGGCTGCTCCCGCGGATGGAGTGGAGTGGGGTGCAGGGGAGTCTGTGTGTTACTAGTGGAGGGAGGTGGGGTTGGAGCCCCAGACGCCTCCAGTTTCGCCCACAGCCAGAGGATGAGGCAAAGGGGAGAGAGGGAAGGAGGACAGCCTGGTAACGCCGGAAGAGCTTCCTCTAGGCTGCCCCAGGAGGAGGCCTGTTATGCTGGTGTGAACTGGAGCTGAGCCAACCTAGTATAGGCAAATTGTAAGGAAAAGACTGCCAAGTAGAACTGGGATGGGGAGGGAAGGGAGGAAGGAAAAATACCTTGCCAGGGCACCAGGAGAGCCTAGCCCTAGAGTGGCACAGGTCTCCCGAAGGTGGGCACCTGCAGTGTCAGTAGAGTGTCGGGCCTAGGTGGCTAGGTGCTGTGGGCGGATGCGGGAGAGCTCGCAGGAGAGGACAGGTCACATGCAGCTGGCTGCCCTTGCCCAGTCAGGGCTTTCGGGTGGTGAAACCCTATCTCTTCCATGGGAGCCAATTCTTAGGCTCTGGAGTCGCCTGCTGGAAACGCCTCACTTTCAGTGCTACGTGGGGAGGGTGGGCCTCACCTGGCTCCTAAAGACTGGCCCGGGGAACAGCCAGGAACTGCTTGGGACCTTCCACTGTCAGCGAGGAACTGCGGTCTGCCCTGGAGGTGAACATGCTCTCGAATCCACAGGTGAGTGCAGTCACCTGTCTGCCTCTGCCTCGGGTTCCCAGCTGGAGAAAGGCAGGTGAATGCTACAAACTGGGCCCTCTGTAAAAGCAGAGGGCTACAGGCTCCTATAGTCGAGGCCACGGGGGGACCCTGGCTATGTGGGTGGAAACCTGACCCGGGAACATCAGGCTCCACCAGGGATCTGCGTCCAGTGTTTCCTGTCGTTGGAGTTGGTGCTGCACAATGTGGTCAGGGCGCCTAGGAGGCCTGTAGCTCTGGGCACCTCCCCCTGTGGCCTCTCCTTGGGCCTCACCAGCTTCATCCCCACACAGCCAGGGCTGCTACCCTGGAAGGCCACTGAGACTGGCTGTGGGTCTGGGGGCCGTAGGAACACGCCTGCGGCCAGAATGGCCCATTGGCTGTGCCCTAGTGAAGGTTGCTGAAGCTGTGTTGCTCTGAGCAGAGTGGCAGGGGAAGTCCCTATGGACCCTGGTCAGCACAGGGGCCAGTGGACCCCCTTCTGGAGCAGAGGGAGGTCGCTCCCTGGACAGACTGAAGTGTCCCTATCGACCCCCAGAAGCCCAGGCCAGGCCTTCAGGAGCTGGTCAAGGCCACTCCCTCGTGCCAGCCCTGCACCCCATCCAGCTGTCCAGGGTAGATGCATCACATGACGGCGATAGCTCACTGTGGCTAACTGGCCATGCCAAGTGGTCATTGCTCTGCCCAGTCGGTGCTTGGTAGGGCAGATGCCGATGGGCAGGATGCAGCAGGCATTTGGCCTGGGGTGCTCTGCTCCAGTGCTGGGTACCCTTCTTACAGCAGGCGCCTATACTGCTCCCAGGGACCCCACGTCTGCTGACTGTGGCTGGTTTGGCTGCTGCTGGGCATGGCCAGGGGCCCAGCACAGAGGCAGGGCCTTCAGCTCGGTCGGGACCTGTCTGTTCCTCCCTCCCTCCCTCCCTCAGCCTCATACTCCAACCAGCGCTTTAGGAGGAGTAGTGTGAGACCTGTTAGTTCTTCCTCCTTCCGAGGTGCTGGGGCTGCAGGAGGCTTTTTCTCCCATAGGACCCACTGGACAGAAACAGGGCTCTGCCTTCATGGTGAGGAGGGAGGGAGGGGGCGCAGGCCCTGAGCTCGAGGTCTGTTCTGAGGAGCCAGTGGGGCCACCGGTCACACACTGGCTGTGTCTCCTGTCCCCTCAGCCCCTAGCAGCACCTCGGCCCTGGGGGACAGGTGGGGCGCCCAGGTTCCTCCTCCCTTCCCCTTTCCCTGGCTGCGACTGAGTGGTTGGTGACCCCAAGCAAGCCTTGCCATGGGAGTGAGCAGCGCCAGGAGCCCAGCCTGCTCCAGCTATTGTGGGGCAAGGAGAGCCCGCTGGCTGGCACGGGGGGCAAGGGTGCTGGCAGCAGCATGGCAGTGCAGTGGGGAGTGGGGGAGGGCGGCAGTGGCCCAGGTCCCCGGTGTCCCGCGTGTCCCCGCCCACAGAGCTGCCCGCCGCTACTTCTTCTTGGGGAAGAAGCTGAACCTCTTCTCCTTGTCCTTCTTGCCAAGGGTGACGTCAGGCCCAGGCCCGGCGAGGGAGGGCAAGGGCAGGCTCTGCGCCTTGGTGCGGAGGCTCTGGGACCCGTTGATGGCCGTGCTCATGCCCTGCACCCAGGACAGCGTCTCCTCCTGTGGGGCCATAGAGTCAGGAGCCCAGCAGGGGCTCCAGCTGCCCCTGCTGGCCTGGGCCCCGGCACTTACCTCGTCCTTGCCGTGGAAGAGCCACTCGCTGCCATTGCTCAGCCTGGAGGACAGAGGGTTTCCTGTCACGGGGCCTTGAGTGGGCAGAGGGCGGCCTGAGACCCACTCGGCCCGAGCCTGATACCCAAGCCCTTGGGCCAGCGTAGCACTTCCTGAGAGGCTAGAGTCTGCAGATTTGGAAAGCCCATGGCAGCAGCCCGGCTGGGAGCCAGTCCCTGTGTGGCCTATGCCTGGCCACCATGCCAGCGTGGTGCTCAGCTGGCAGTGTGAAAGCTCCAGGGCAGGAAGCCTCACCTCAGTTTGAAGACGTGCTTCTTCTTCTTGTAGTTGGAAGCGACCTCGCAGATGGCGTGTCGCAGTGCCAGGGGCTCCTCCCCATGGTAGGGCACCCCCAGAGCTAGGTTCTTGGCATCCTTGTAGAAGGTCAGCTCGCTGTTCCTGAGCACGCAGTAGAGGTTGTTCCAGGACCTGTGAGATGGGGATGGACAGCCACTCAGTCCTGACAGGGCGCCATAGTCAGGTCCTTTATCGCAGTTTCTTTTTGTTGTTTCATTTTTGCCCTCAGAAAGACTTAACGAATTTGTGTTCTTTAAAGCTAGGTGTGGGCAGCTTGCAACTGTAATCCTAGCACTCTGGCAGCTGAGGCAGGAGGGTCACAAGTTTGAGCCCAACCTGGACAACTTGATGACTTAACAAGCCTGTCTCAACATAAAAATTGAACAAAGGCCCTGGGTTCAATCAGTACTGACTGCTGTTAAGCGTGAGTCACCGCACGTGATACTATATTTGGTTACTGGGATTGAACCAGCAGGGACCTTGTGCTTGCAGGTAGGCGCCAGAACCATTGAGCTAAATCTCCAGCCCTCTGTGAAAATAGTTTCACATCATACAATGATTTTAAAAAATTTATTTATTTTTGGTACTGGGGAATTGAACTCAGGACCTCATGCCTGCCAGGCAGGTGCTGTGCCTGCTGAGCTACATCTCCAGCCCATGGGGTTTTTCTTTGTGTTTTTGATAGTACTAGGGATTTAAACCCAGGGATATCACTGAGCTACTTTTTTTATTTTTTATTTTTTGAGATAGAGTCTAAATTGTAAGTTGTCCAGGCTAGCTTTGAACTTGTGATCATCCTGCCTCGGCCTTCTGAGTAACTAGGATTAGAGCCAAGGGCTATAACACCAAGATACAACTTAGACTGCTTTCAAGCTCAATACTGAGTATTTACATGGGACTCTTTCATGTCTCTAGTTGGGTAATTTTGGCTGCCTCAATGTCCTGAATTGATTCAGTGTTTAGCTTTCCTGGTCACTTCTACTTTGAGGGGAAGAGGTCACATAGTATAGGGTCCAGTGAATAAGGTAGATGACACTCCCCCCCTTTTTTTTTTTTTTTTTTTTTGGAGACAGGGTCTCGCTTTGTAGTTCAGGCTGGCCCTGAGTTCACTATGTAGCCCAGGCAAACCTTGAACTCAGCAATCCTCCTGTCTCTGCCTCCGAGTGCTGGGATTACAGGCATGAGCCACCCACCATGCCCGGCACTGTGGTATGTGGTGCTGATTGCTGGTTAATTGCTGGTGGTCATGAGTCTCCACGCCCAGCATTGTATGTGGTTACCGGGGATCGAACTCAGGACCTTGCGCTTGTGAGGCAGGGGCCGGAACCACTGAGCTAACCCTCCGGTCCAACACTCCCTGAGTTTTGTTTTTTTTTTTTTGAGACAGGGTCTCGCTTTGTAGTCCAGGCAAGCCTCAAACTCAGCAATCTGCCCGTCTCTGCCTCCCGAGTGCTGGGATTACAGGCGTGAACCACCATGCCTGGCTGACACTCCCTATTTTTATGGGCTGCCTTTCCAGAATGCACTTGGCAGTAGTATTCACTGTATTTTTGATCATACCTCAAAAAGACACGAAAGAGGACTTCTATAGCTGCTTCAAAATGTGACAGGTTTGTGTGAAGCTAGGGGAAGTGTTTTCATGGGATTACTGGTAGTGTGCCTTTTGCTGTAATTTTTTTTTTTTTGAGACTTTTTAGTTCAGCCTGGCCCAAGCTATGTAGCCCAAGCTGGCTTCAAACTTATGGCAAACCTGCTTCAGTCTCCTGCTTGCTGGGATTATAGGCATGTGTCACTATGCTTGGCTCATTGTATATTTTCATCATCCCTACATCCTCAAAAATTTCTTAAAAAGTTCTAAAGAAAATAGTTTCATATCACACATATGCACAATACCTTTATTGGTTGCTCTTAAAACACTAAAATTTATACACAACTTAAATAGCAATGTGATGAACATTCTTATATTTGCCTATAATTCCTCTTACCTTGAGATACATTTCTAGAAAAAGAATTATAGTCTTAAGATATAACTTTTTTTGAAGTATTTATAGATTTGCTAGATATTTGATTCTGACTATAGGACTGTACAGTGTTTTTTTTTGGAGCCAAGATCAAACTCAGGACCTTGTGCTTACCAGGCAGCAGCAGCACCACTGAGCTCCACCCCAGCCCTGGACTGTGAAATGAACCGTGCAGGGCTTGGTGCCGGCGCTTACTGTTATTTTGTTTGAAGGATATATGCCCGGATACCATCTTGGTACTTTGTAGAAAGCATATTTCTACAACTCTTACCTCAAAGCCACCTGGGTCATGCCCACTCCATCTCCTCCCATTGTACAGCAGAGGACCCTGAGGCCCAGATCAGTGTGACCATCGTGACCAGTGTCCACCAGGGGCCGCTTGGGGCTGGTGCAGAGCCTTTACCACAGAGGCCTGCGATGGTCACCATCCTCATTTCGTGAATGAGGAAGCAGAGGCTGCATGTGGCGTCTGCACGTCTGCCCGTGGCAGGACCGAGACAGGCTTCTCCCATTGTGCCCAGCAGTGGCTGGAGCTGCCCCTCCCCACACACCTGTTGGATGCCTTCTTGTTGGGCCCCTCCAGGTCGTGCTTGCGGCCCAGGTAGCCCTCCATCTGCACGCTGTGCCCGTGGTCCAGCTGGGCTGGCAGCGTCGTTGGCTCATCACCCTCACTCAGAGGCATGTCCAGGACCTTAAGGAGGGGCTCTGTGGCAGGCCCGTCATCCCCGCTGGACTTGTCCTGCTGCCTGTCCTCACGCGGCCCTGGCAGGGCTGCTGGTTGTGGGTCCCGGGGCTCTTCCCCCTATTCAGGGGCACAGGGAGGAGCACACTTCTGGGGCTCAAGGCAAGGGATGGCCTTCCTTGGCAGCCCCTCCAGAGCCTGCTTCCCTCAGCCTCGCACCCCTGGGCCTGCCCCGGCTCCATCCCCACTACTCCACTCATCTCTCTAGCCTAACACAGCCACAAGGGCCAGAGCGGGGCCCACATGGGCACCGTATCCAGGGCAGGTCCCAAAACTGTTGGCCAAGCTCCGCACCAGGTTCAGCTGTGCTTTCCCCGACTCCAATTGTGTGATTTGTGGGGTTTCCTTTGAAGAAGGGCTCTGAGGCTAAGACATGTGCAAAGCTCTCATACCAGGACCTAGAGTAGGAATTCTTCCAGTACCTTCAGATTGTGAGCAAAGCCCCTGTGAGCTCAGGCGCCAGTGTCCTCCCTACTTGATAAAGGGAGACAGACCCTGGTTCCTCACGGACCTTTGTTAGGCCTGACAGTTCCCTCTTCTGCCCTTCCAGGTGGTTAAATCCTCTGAAGCAGCCCAGCTTTTAAAAAGCTCACTGAAGTGTGGAGGGAAAGTTCACAACACAGAGCAGGTAGCGGGAACATGAACCCATGCTCTACATCGCCATACAGAAGATGGGTGGGGGGCAGAGACCCTCATTCTCTGGTCCCTAGAGAAAAGGGACTGCCAGGGCCTTGGCATGATGCAAGCCACTGGGAGGGTGAAGCTGGTGGGACCGGGTGTGTGTGTGTGTGGCCTCTGTGGTGGGCAGGGATGGAGCTGACTTGAGAGTCAGGGGCCTTTGGGTATCCAATTCAGCTGCTCCTGCCCAGGACTGCATGGACCTCAGCAGGTTAGTAGAGAGCTAGAGCAAGAGCCCCTCGCTTCTGTATCCCTGTCCACAAAGGGTTGCACGCATGAAGGGTGTGGTGCTGGCTGCTGGCTGGTGCCAAGTGCGCAGGGTGGGGGTGGAGGAAGCCAACGGGCTGGGCAGAGATCTATCCATGCCCCCAGGTTTTGAACGGGTTGGCGAGTGAACATAAAGTGAAGGTGCTGATATTCCTGCCTCTTTGGCCATGGGGAGTCATGCCCTCAGCCCAACAGGGACCAGGGTCAGAGGGGCAGCTGGTGTGGGCAAAAGCCAGCCTTGCCCAGCACCCAGGGATAACCTGGGAGAGGGAGAGGCAACGGTGCTCCTGCCACCTCTGAAGTGTGCCACGTCCAGGATGAAGTTGGCTCTGCCCTCTGCTGGGGGGGAGTCAAGAGAGTGCCAGGGCCCAGGGCTGCTGCTGCGTAGTTGCTGCAGGGCCAGGCAGGCTCTCACCAGCCCCAGGTGGAGGAGATTGGAGCCCTCACTCTCCTCTGTGCTCTGCCACCTCATGGGCCCCGCTGAGGGCACTCAGTGTAGGACATCTCCAAGGAGCTGGGGCAACTCAGAGGAATCCTGAGCACTGCGCAGGGTGGCAAGGGCTCCAGACATGAAGACCTGAGGGGTGGGCAGGAGAGGGCTGCCTGGCTCTCCAGCCTGAACTGCGGTGGGCCTCAAGAGGGCCTGTGCACCAGCTGCTGGCTGAGGGACATTTGTGCTGGGAGGACCCAGGAAGACCTCACAGACTTGGGGGCAAAGAGGGGAGCACTGGGCCCCTAATGGCAGGAGGAAGCTGCTTCAGAATCTTCACAGAGATTCATGAAGTCGGGCAGGAATCACATGAGCCCTGCCTTGTAACAATGGGCTTGGGCAGGGGAAGCACAGAGGACCTGGGCCTTCAGGCCGGCACCTTCCTTCTCAGGACTAAGGAGTTGAGGTGCACTTCCAGGGTCAGCCAGCAGGTGGCAGGGGGTGGCACAGAGGCAGCCAGAGGGACTGGGTGGCTCTGAAGAGGCTCAGAGGACCTAGCCGGCTTTCACAGGCGAAGGGACATGAGCATCAGCATCTTCTCACAGCAGACAGTGCTGATGAGGCCGGCCACCCTCAGCGTTCGTGGGAGGCCTACGCAGAAGGCCTGTCGAACGCACCACGCCCCAGAGCACTGCCGGCCTCTGCACAGTGTTAGAATCCAAGAGTTTTAAAGGGACGTTTTGTTACTTGTGTGTACGCACTACATTTTGTGCTTTGTGTGTGGCCCAGGACAGGTCCTCCTCTTCAAGACAGCAAGCTGGCCAATGTGTCTGGACTGTGGGCCGCAGCTCACCACTGGCACAGGACACTTCTTTTTAGAGAAGGGACTTAAATGTCCCTTGTAAGAGCTAAATGCCTCACCCATACTCTCCCCCAATCCTCATAGCCTCCCTGGAGGGTGGAGGTCTGCTGCCCATTTTACACATGAGGCACAAAGGTCACAGCCATGCATCAGAAAAGGAAGGTGGCTGGTGTGGGACCCCCAACCTGGTGCTTTTCCTAGCAAGTCCTGCTATGAGGGACCACTGCCGTCACCTAGCAGGTGGCTTGAGGTCGCCATGAGATGGGTCCAGCTTATGAAAGACACGTGCCAGCCCATTAAGCAGCGTGAACACACCAGGGCTGTGCTGCAAGGGGCTGGAGACCCATGGGCAGATGCCCAGGAAGCTGACCTCACAGGGTGATGGGGGGCATGGCTGGCCTCTCTGGCTGCCCAGAACACCCCCCCCCCAGCCCATCTGTGCCCAGTGCCCACACAAGAGGGGCTGTGGAGGTGGGTGGGGAGGTTGTTCAGCCAGCGGAGTGGAAAGCAGCCAAAGAGATAAAGGGAGGACAAAGTGATGACGTCAGGCAGCAGAGATGGGTGCCCGCATGAGAGAGCAGAGCCTGGCTGGGCAGGAGGAGAGCACCAGGGAGGAGCAGTGCAGGGGCCGCACCCCGGGCTGCACCAGGAGATGGTGAGGGCTCTCGTCTGACCATCAGCTAGCAATCCAAGATGGCAGCTGGGGCCTTGGCCAAGAGGACAGGTACGATGCAGAGTTGAAGGCTGAAGTGGGTGAGGATGCAGGCAATGGCAGCTTTCAGGCTTTCCCAGGCCAAGAGAGCAGGGAGGTAGGCGGTTCCTACCACAGCCATGCCCACTGTGCCCATGTAGGCGGCCCCCTCACGTCCCTATCCTGGAGGGTGTGGTGGCCTGGAGCCAGCCACTCAGCATAAGAAAGGCCAGAGGGAGGGAGAAGATGGCCCGCCCTGCACGCAGGGCACCCCTCATTGCTGCCCCATCATCCTCCGAGCCCACTGGGATGTTTCCCATGCTCACTGAGCCTCAGCCTGCGCCCATCAGGGCCTGATCTGCTCTTGTAGGTAGGTAAACTAGTGAGTGGTTACACAGGACAGCCTTCAAAAAGCCCACAAGGAGGTAAGTCAAGGAGGCCTTCACTGAAAGTCAGAAACCAAAGGAGAAAATGGCCCCACTGCGGCCCACCACGCAGGACAAACAGCAGTAATTGATAATCTAAGTGGGAGCCGGTCTCCCGGAGTGGAGGGCCAAGATCTTGACCTACCCCTCCCAAAAAGACTCCTGACTAAAAATGCTTGTACACTTGTTACAAGACTTCCTCTCCCCTTGGATTGCCCTTCAATCAATATTAATCTTATTAGTTGATCACAGATTGTCCACCTTTTTCAAATCTTACCGGTAGCCTCCACTTTGAACCTGCCCCACCTTGTGGCTTTGCTCCATAAAAACCCACTGGAAAGTGAGGTGAGTGAGTTGCCCACTTTCTCAGGTCCTTCTCTGTCCCTCTTAGGCAGAAGCATTCTTTCTCAATAAAGGTTCTTCCTCTTAACCTCTGTAGTTCCTAAAATTCATTCTTTGATTTTAGAGAACATGAACTTTCACTTCAGACACCCAGCAGGTTGGGAGCTGGACTGTCTCGCTCTGACACAGCCTTTGAGAGCGGACCTGGGGAGAGCGTCTGGAGCAGGAAGGTCGTGTCTGACCTCACAGAGCTGGGCACTTCCAGGAGCGGGCAAACGGCCAGAAAGAGCCTGGAGTAGTTTCTCCAGGGAGTCAGGTGAGATGCCCGACTGCAGGCTGCCAGGCCCTGCCACGCTGACTGGGCATCCTGAGGACATGGGGACCTGCCCTGCTCTTCTGGGCTGGGCCTGCCCACTGAGAACAAACATGGAATCTTCATGTGCTGCAGAATGGCTGAAAAAGCCACTCTCATGAGAGGGAGGACTGGAAAGCTCCTTTGGGTGTGGACAGGTGCGGCTGCCCAGGCCCACAGCGCTCCCTCTGAGGACTCAGAGCCGAGCTGGCTGCCGCCGTGGATTGAGGTGGGTGGCCAGATGCGGGGGGCTGAGGTGCCCAGACTGCAGGCCACAGTGCACACTGCTTCTGGGCCCCACCCTCACTTCCTGAGGCTTGGCTACTTCCTGAAGCCACACAAGCAGGGGCCATGACAAGGGGAGGCGAGAGACCCGGGTGCCCAGCTGCCTGTGTGGGCTTCCCAAGAGCTCCAGGGGCCTGGCTCTGCCGCCTGCTTCTGGGAGCTGCCGAGCAGATAGCTTTTCCAAGTGCCCACTGTGGCTGGCCTCAGGCAACCAGGACCTGCGCTGGGCTTGGGGCTCCTCCCAGTTACCCCACCCATCAGTGCCAGGGCCTCTCCGGCCCTGCAGAAGTGCACCTCCCCACCCAGGGAAGCCCCCCCTCACATGCAACACCAGGGAGTCTGAGAGGCATGGGCCCTCAGCAGAACTGGAGCCACCCCAGGGGCACGACTTGGGTGGGGGGAGGCGTGTTAGCGAGAGGTCAGGTGAGGGCAGCTCAGGCCGCGATGTGCTCAGGCACCAGGCTCTGGGGAGGTGTGCCTGGCTACTGCTGCCCCAGGCAGAGAGAAAGCCACGAGCCTCCTTCTGGGCACTCGCGGGGGAGCAGCAGAGCCAACCTGGGCTTCCTTCTTGAAAGGGACAAAGGAGGCACCCTGGCCTCCTCTTTCCCATGCCAGCCTAACCCCGGCCGATCACTGGCAAACATGCCGGTACCACAGAGCTATGACCAGAGGGCAGTGGGGAGCCACCTTCCTCGCTGAAATTCAGAGGAAGCATCTAAACCCTCAGAAGTTCCCGAGAGAGCAGGGACCAGAACCCGGATATATGCTGACACCATGTTTTCTGCCTGGTCTCCATGTACTTACCGGAAGGAGGGCGCTGGACTTTGCCAGGCCCGCTCTGACGTGCAGAGGCTGGAGGTGCGGGAGGGCAGTGGCATCACACGAAGACAGCATGGCAGCTCAGTCACTGCGTGCACACGCGTGTGCACACACGGGGAGAGGAGGACGGGGGTGGCCACCCCGCAGTATGAAGCTGTCCAGGCAGGGCAAGGGCACCTGGCCACCCCTGTCTGTTCCCCGCAGGAAGCAACATGCACTCTAAGAGGTTTACAGGAAGCAACACAGCGTGATCTACCCTACGGACACGACACCAACCGCACACGCAGCAGAGCCGCCGCGCCTCGGGCCTGTCCCAGAGTGAAGGCACAGCCACCGGCCGAGCCTGCTGGGATGGGCCAGGGTCCTGCGAAGGGGCGTCTGGGGCAGTCTGTGGGGAGAGGCCTCTCTAGGACGGGTGTCAAAGGCCACTGGGTGTCAGTCCGCCCTCTGTGTTTCGTGGATCCACATGAAAACTCAGAGGCTCAGAAAGGAGAAGCAGGGCACAGCTGTGTCCAGGAGGCCTGGCCTGGTGTTCACTGGACGCGCCATCTGGTTTCTCTCTGGTGCAGGGCACAGGCCTGGTCCCCATCGCGGAGCAGGTGGCTCTTGGGGAAGTCCCAGATGCGGGCTCATCCTGCTCCCGAGACTCTCAGGCCCACGCAGGCTTATTTTCCCTCTGCCCTGACATCCAGCGGCTCTGATGCACACGCAATTACACTTGCACAAACGGACACAACACATGGTGAGTCGCTCAGGCGGCTGCGAAGGAGCCCGCACACCAGACACCATGGCATGCAGACACACAGGGATCCAGGGCAGAAGCGCAGGTGGGGCCAGGAGGCGGGCACAGCCTTAGCCTGTGCCAGGTTCTCCTCAGCCCAGACTTTTCTCCCTCTGGCTGGGGCTGGTGCAGGGCAAAAGGAGCTTGAAGGCAGTCTTTGCAGGGGGCTTCTGGGAGAGGCCCGCCAGTGCCCTCTGCTGGGCATGACGGGCTGGTGCAGCGTGGAAGGGTTGGCAAAGGGCCTGTGTGTCTCTCAGGAGGGAAGGCCAACTCCTGAGGCTGTATGTGCATTTTCTGAGGTGGTTTATGTACCAGAAATTTCCACTGAGAACATTGATCTTTCTAAACCCCACTTAGAGGTCAGGCATGGCCTGAGCACCTGCGGAGATGGGGTACAGGACGGATCTGTTGTTCCCCTGACACCCAGAGCCACATGCACAGGGTCCATGCACTGGGGAAGCCATGCAAGCTGCATGCTGCTCCGGCTCTCAGCCACACCTGACACTGCCCTGTCCTGGGCTGCAGCACTGGGTCTGGCCTAAGGGAGCCCCAGGTGAGGTCCTGGAGCCATGTGCCCAGGCCCCTGGCAGAGCCCTGGCCCCTCCTCCACCTCCAGGCCTCTGACTCACCCTCCTTTTCTACAAGTCAGGGGGCTGCCCTTGCTGCAGGAAGTCCTGGGGTTCTGCTCACTCCCACAGGACTGCAAGCATGCTGTGACTGCAGAACCAGCTCCAGGTCCAAACTGACCCACAGCCAGGACAGCAGGAAGGTAGAGGGCTCTGCACAGGAGGGGACTCTACTCTGGCAGAAAAGGGTGCCCCCACCACTGCCCAGGTGCCTGGGGTGGGGCCAGGGTGGTGCTGGCTGGTGTCTGTGCGTAAACATAAGGGTACATGTGTGCATGCATGTGTGGGTATGTGCCTGTGTATGTGTAAGTGTGTGTGTGTAGAGGGGCTGTTGAGGATAGAGGAGGATGGACAGAGGAGTGGTCAGAGTGAGCTCTCTGTATGAAGAGCCTCCCCTGATGTAGATGGTGATGTGTTTACACAATAAAATTTATTAGACTAGATAAAACCAAACTAGGAGAGTCGTGTCAGTGGGCTGGCATGTCTGTTTCTTCTGGGTGGAAAGGAGGAGGGGATTACTCTAAGAATTAAAAAGACCTACATACAAAAGCCTGACTGGAAGGTGGCTCAAGGCCCTGTCCTTGCCTTCCGCTTGCTGCTGCGCCTAGTAGGGATGGGAGGGCTCGGGCAGCAAGGACTCCATGGAACCAGACCAACCCGTCAGGAAACTGACCGGGGACGTTCTCTCGGTGGTGGTTGCACGGTGGGCCTCGCCTGCAGTCTCGCCTTCCTCCTCTTGAGGCCTGAGGAAGACACAGCCTCTCTTCAGTGCCAGGGGCCTTCTCTCGAGGCCTGGCTTCTGCATGGGGAGCCTGGCCAGCCAGGGTGCTCAGCAGAGACCCAGGGATAGATGCCTGGCACGTGAGTAGCTGACTCAGGGGTTTCCCACGGAGCCACACCAGCTCCAGCCAATTTCCCTGCCTGCCCAGGGCTGCAGGTCACCATGACTGGGCAACGAGGGCCTTGGGTTTGACCCCTGTGTACACTGGGTGCCCTGACGAGGGGCCCAGTGGTGAGATGTCCCATGTGGCTTATTCAGGCTCAGATTGAAAGCGATGTCCTCCTGTCCACCCAGCGCCCTTTGCGGTGAGCTCCGCGCCTACCACACAGCAGCCACTCACCCCGGCTCCTCCACGGGTCTCTCTGGGGACTGGTGCTGCTCTTTCAGCTCAAGCTGGTGGAGGAGAAGGCCAGAGTGTCAGGGCAGCCGGTACGGGAGCTGTGCTCTCAGAGGCCTCTCCCTGGCTAGGCCCACGCATGCGGTGCTCGCCCTTTCTCCATACTCCTGTCCCCGTCCAGGTCCTGACAGCAGCTGAGTCCTGCTCCTGGCACCTGGCCCTGCCACCCTCAGCCCCCACCCTGCTCACCGTGGTGGGCTTCTCCAGGGCAGCAAAACGCTCTGCCCAGGTGGCTGTGGATTTCTCAAAAGCCTCATGCCTCTTGATGAGCTTCTCCACGCTGTCTACTGTGTGCCCATAGTCCCGGCTGGCCAGATAGGGCTCCTGTGCGATGAGCCACGCTTCGGCCACAGAGGCATCCCTCGAGAACTGGCACACCTCAAGCACTGTGGGGGACAAGCCAGGACCATCCGTCAGACATGGCTGTTAGCGCTCAGTGGCCTGAGGAACCTGGGGCAGCACAGCAGATGCGCGGGGGCCGGCGACCAGGTAGGTGGCCCACGAAGGTGACACCTGCTCAGGGGTGACCAGCCCACGGCCACTCAACCCACCCTATGGTCCAACCCCAACTCCATCAAGGGTCTGTTCCTAAAACATTCATTGGAACAAACTATTCTGAAGCCAAAATGCACCGTGGGAATTCCAGGCGTGTGTCACACTCAGCTAAGAGAGGAAAGCAAGGTCTTCCTCACTGCCCCAGCCCCAGAGGCTTGGGCACGGCACCCACGGGCAGGGCAGCCACGTCACACTCCACATAGCCAGTGTCCAGCAGGCGCCAGAACCTGTCCCGACTCTCCCCAGCCACAGCGAGAAGGGACCCGCCAGGCACAGGTTGGTATAGCAAGGGGCAGCTGTCTGTGGGAGGCAGACCCCAGACCGAGGCTCAGCACGGTGTGATGCCAGGACGCGCCGTCTCAGGTAGCACCGCCCTCTTGCCCTCTGCAGCCGTGGTGTCCCCAGCGCACGGCCGTGGCACTCACGCATGCGCAGCCGGTCGTCGCGGTCCTCCCACTTTCGGTCCATCTCCAGCCGCTTGGCCATCATCTGCTGCAGTTTCTCCCGGATCTGCAGGAAGGAGGACAGCAGCTCAGGGCTCGCGAGCCCTCCCTCTGTCTGAGGCTGCAAAGAAGGCCGGCCTGGCCACACAGTCCTGCTCCGAGCCTTGCCCTGCCTCCCTTCAGCGGTGGGGCTTGGACGGAACTTTTACTCTCTGCGGCACCTGTTTGTGCCTCACGGAAGAAACGGGCTGGAAGCCCCAAGCAAGCGCACACCGGGCTCCAGGGGAAGTCTGAGTCTGCACCAGTGAGGAGGGCTAGCTGGTGCAGCCTCGTTCCTGGCCTGTGGGCAGCCGCGGTGCTCCGAGGGTGGACGTGAGCTCCACAGACGTCACCAGCCAGAGCGGGGCCAAGCACACAAGCTCACCTCATCTGAGGCCTGGTGCTGCCGCTGCAGCAGGGACTCCCCAAGCTCCAGGCAGGTGTTGAAGTTCTTGGCCCGGGTGTTGATCTCCGCCTTGATGCCCTGGTGATACTTCAAGAGCAGCTCCACCGAGGAGACATCCCTGCGGGCGGACAGGGCAGAGAACCGTCTGGGGGTCACTGGGAGTGGCGCGGGTGCCAGTGCCTGAGGAGCTTGGCCCCTCTCTGCTCCCTCTGGCCAGCCCAGGAGCCTTCCACCAGCGCAGCCCACTGATGCCTTTGTGACTCCCGTCAGTCACTGGCCACGCTGAGGGAAGGGAGTGCAGTGGTTCCAAGAGAAACAGGTGAGAGGGTTAAACTAAACGGTCAACCTGGCCAGCTTGGGACCCACTTCTGGGTGTGTCGGGGTGTGTCACAGAAGCGTGACTGTGGGGTCTACATCTGTCCCGATCCCTTTCTCTACAGACTCTGATCCTCACACCCTTCCGCCATGATTTTCTGCCTTGGGGCCTCACAGCCAGAGCTGAAGTCCTTGAACCATGATGCACATTAACTCTCCTTTCAGCTCTGGGTGTTGGGTGTTTTGCAACAGTGACAGGGAAGCTGTAATACACATGGGAGTATTTTCCAGTACTTTTCCATTCCAAAGAGGAACGAAATGCTGATTCATAACAAATGTGGGTGAATCTTGAAAGCAGGCTAAATGAAAGAGCCATTTACATAAGAATATAGTATGGATTATATTTATACAAGCAGTCTAGCACAGGTAGCCTAGAGACAAAACAGTGAGCCACTCTAAAGGAGATGGGATCTGGGGAGAGGGGAGGGAGGAAAATTTAGATTGTGGCAATAGTTGTATAAATGGGAGGATATAAACTCACTGAGTGACATACTTTAAGTAGGTGAAGTACAGTACTGACCCCTATCTCAAGAAAGACATTAAATGTAAAAAGACAGCCATTGAGAGACCTCCTGACGGGGAGGCAGAGACGGGTCAGCAGTAATGGCTGCGCTGACACAAACTGGGAGGGGAGCTGAGTCCTGCGAGGCTTTCGCTGCATGGGCCTGGCCCCATCTTTCAGCCCCATCAGCTCTGTCCTAATGGGGGGGGGCACCACAGTGGTGGGAAAGGATGAAGGTGTTGGATCCACCGCAGTCTGCATGTGGCAGGGTCTCATGGACAGCCGTCACCACACCCGAGGTAGAGTTTGGCTACTCCCCTTACTCTCATAGTCGGTCCTCCCAGTACAAGCCGAGAAACTTTACTGCTTCCGGGACCCAGCTAAGCACTGGGCACCCGTCCGGCATGGCCACACCCTCGGGCAGCCCTGGCATGCCAGCCTCACTCCCTCACCTGGGCTTCTCCTGGGTCTCAATTTGCCGGATGACGCTGTCCATCCAGGAGAGGAGGTCGCGGACCATGCTGAAGAAGCGGAACTTGTCTGCCGTGTCCACCAGCTGGGTGCGGCGCCCCGCGCAGGCTTCGAGCAGTGCCTGCCAGGCAGCGGACACCTCCTGCTCCTTGCTCTGGATGGCGTCTGCCTTCTCCCCAGCATACGCCGTCTGCAGGCGCGTGGCCACATCCTGGAACTGCTCTACCTGTAGAGTCAGTCACAACGAGTCATGGTTCTGGACAGAGGCTGGGGCTGGACTGGTTGAGTCCTGCTGTCGAGGCCTCTCTGCTCTGGCACCTCTGCCTGGCCCTGGCACCACTAGACTCTGGAGAGAGTTTGAAGTGAGAGGTGCCCTGTACCCCTTGATCTCCTCAGAAGTAATAGAGTGACTATGGGTGAGCACTGTTCACACAGTTTACATCTACTGATTCTCCATCTTTACAGCAACCTGTGAAAGACCCTGAGAGTCCTTGCTCTCTGGTCTAAGCACTGGTTCCCTAAGAGAGAGAAACCCTCTAGAACACCCTCTCGGAGCCCCCGGGGCCTTGACACCATGTGGGGAGTGGGCAGCGATGTCTGAGGGCACCTGCATCAGCAGCAGCTGGAGCTCCCGCTCGAAGGCGGTGTGCACGCGGTGGAAGGACTCGGCCGTGCTGGCGTCCAGCCCCACGTCCTCTGGCAGTTCCCGATGCTTCTCGTCGATGAGGCCCAGGATCTCGGTACCCGTGTAGAAGTAGCGGTGCAGGTCGTAGGCGGCTGCCAGCAGCTGCATGCGTGTGTCGATGAGCTCCAGCAGGTCGGCCCACATGTCATTCAGACTATCCTTCCACTCGGCGATGGTGGCTGCCTCGTTGTGGCCAGCATCGATGAGCCGCTCAATGACGGCATTCACGTTGTCCACCCGCTCCTGCCCGATTGTCCCTGTCTCCCGGGCAAAGTCTCGGAACTTGTCTCTGAGCATCTGGATGCGGGGTGGAAAAGACGGGTCAACAGACCTCAGGGGGGCAGCCGGGCATCACTGCGCTCTAAGCCATGCCCTTTCCCATGAACACAGCTGTGTGATCCGGACCTCACCCCCCACCCCCAGGCAGCCCGAGCCTCTGGCCACGCCTGGCCCGGGGTGCCTGCACTTCTGATCCATGCAGGGGCAGTGCATGGTCAAGAAGGATGCTTGCTGTGTCTGCTATGTTAACGGGCACAAAGAAATCGGGGCTGCAACTACTTACAGTCACATGGTCAAAGTCTTGGCCCATCTCCTGGTCGGAGGCCACCTTCTCCTTCTCTGTGATCCACTGCTCCAGGTCGTCAGCCTCCCTCTTCAGCTGGAACAGGTGGTACATGTTCTCCAGCTTCCGCCTGCGCTCTTCTGCCATGTCCTTCAGCCCTGCGTACTGCTTGTCCACTTGGCCCTGATGTCTGATGATCTGCTCCCTGGAATTCACACCAAAAAACCCCCTAATGATGGTGGTCAAAACCCACTGCAGCAGCTCCGAGGAGTGAGCTAAGCCCTGAGCCCCTGGTGGGGCACGTGAGGGTGTGCATTCCCAGAGGAGAGCTGGGACTAAAGGCATAAGCCCTTAGTCACGAGGCCAGGCACAGTGGGACAGTACCTGGGGTTCTGCCCACATGCAGGGCCCCCGGAGGGCTCTTCTCTCACAGTCACGTGCACAGGGGAACTTCCCCTCACCTTCCCAAAAGCCCATGGGCGGAGCACCCTGCTTAGCAATCCTGGTGTGTGTGGGGGGACAGGAACTGAGTCTGGGGCTCCCGCCGCATATGGTGGCATGGCTGCGGAAGACCTACAGCAGTGGTGTCCTAAAGGCAGCTGAGAGCAGAGCCACGAGAGTCTGGGAGCCCCAAGAGTCTAGCGGCGGGTCCCATTCATGCAGAGCCCTCTAACTTGTCAGTTCAGATAGTATCGCTCTTCAGATAGTGACCTTCACTCCTCCTAAGGGTTTTACGGAGACCCTGTAAGGTGCTTCACTACACCAGCCACAAAAGAAAAGCACAATGCCTTTCCAGTGTCTTTTAGCATATGCTAAGTCTTCAGAAGATGGAGCTTTCCGTTCACCCAGAGGTGGTCTGACTTCCTTCTCTGACCTTTTCGTAAACTTGGCCTTGGGCACAAGACAGAGCTGTGCCGATCTGAAGGTAGCTGGGGCCCTGGCCTGATGCCCATGACCTTCGAGTCCCCGGAGCACACTTACCCCTCGGGGTGGCCGGCAGCCAGCAGGCTCTGGGCCCGGCCAGCCAGCTGCTTGATGTTCTTCCCGTACTCCTCCACTGTGCGCTGCAGCCGCAGGTGCCGTTTCAGCATCACAATGGCGCCCTCTTCGTCCTAGGAGAGCAGGGAGTTAGCACCCGGCCCAGCTGGGCCCTGTTTCCTGCCCGGGCAAAGTACGGAGCAGTCGCTCCGAGTCCAGCACTGCCCAGGCTCCCTCACCTTGCTCCACCACCAGGTCTCAGCTGCAACCTGCCCTTCCTCTGGCCTCTCTGACCCCATGATAGCTTCCTGGGTACCCCAGCTTGGAGAGCCCCATGTTCTTCTCACCCTGTCCGGCCTCAGGCTCTCCAGTGCCAAACGTACGGCCAGTGTGACCAGCCCTGGCTGGAGCATGGCTATAAGTGGGCACCTGGGTTATGAATGACTGGTGACCACACAGGGTGCTGGGGGCAACAGAGATGCTGTGGGTTCACCACTAACCCTCCTCCCACCCTTGCATCCTTGGACTTCGAGTGTGCCCCCAACTGTCCCTCCCGCTCCCTGGCCTGCAGACCTTGGGGGGCTCGTCAGAGAAGATGTAGAGCTCCTGCTCACTGATCCAGGCCTCCGCCTCATCCGCATCCAGGTAGTACTGCTGCGCCTCATGGGCGTCCATCAGGCGCTTCCCCCGCTCCTCTGCTGCCTTCCGCAGAGTGTCCCAGGAGGCGTCCAGGTGCCCTAGGCGCACCTCGATGTCCTCCAGGCCGGTCTCTCCTGCTGCCACCAGCTCCTTCCCTTGCCTCAGGACGTTCTCCACCCGCGGTGCGTGGCCCCGGACCTCGTTCTGCAGCGTCTGCAACCAGAAGGCTCAGGCAGGGGCTGCTGACCCGGCCCAGGTCTCCCTCCTCTTGCTGGGATGGAACAGGTGATGCATGGAACCTGCAGCACCACTTGGGGTTGGGTGCGGAGCCACCCTCCTGCCCCCTCAGGAAGTGGGCCTCGAACGCAGCCCTGCCAGGCCCACGGCTTGCACTCTGGACTCTCCCTGCTCTTTCTGTGTTGGCCTGATCGCATAGGTGCATGTATTGGAAGAAAGAAAAACTGTTCCCAATGACCGTCTGGTGTTGTATTTTAGCAGCTTTTCTTGAGGTAAAAGAATAGTGACATCTGCCTCCTTTGTAGCATTTTGGGCTTTTTCTTCACCTCTGTTTCCCAAGTTGTTTGTGAACTGTGTGAGCCTTAGGTCACCAAAATGGCCTCTTGGTCCCACTCATGTGACCACATCAGTCTTTCTGCAGGAGGCCCTGCCACACGGCCAGGGCCACCTCCTTCCTACTTCAGTCCTGCCAACCTTGTCCCTACAGCCTTTAGAACCACTTGCAAGGCAGCAGCAAGAACAGTCTGCATGTGCGAAGCAGCGGCCAGCAGTGCTCAAGGTACCAAGAGTCGCAACATCCATAAACCTCCACCTGAACTGTATGTCCGCACTTTCCTGGGGACTTTGACTTGGGCAGCTTCTCGTGGTCTCAGCAACTGGGTCCAAACAGCCCTGCTGCTGGCTGTACACATGGCTGTACGGCCGTATGCTTGTGACCTGTGCATGCTGATCTCCAAGGTATTTCTCCTGCCCTTTTGGGTCCTTTCTAGTTTCTTGTGGGGGGGAACTTATCTGTCTGTGATGTCTTCTCTCCTCACTTGTTTAGCACATGTTTAGTAAGGTCTCTCCTCTGTGCCGGATGCTGTTTAGGTGCCAGGGGTAAAACGGAAATGAGATGAAGAAACTCTTGTTCTCCTAAAACTTATATTGAGTAGATGAAATCAGTGGTAAGCATGAAAATTAACAAAGACCACACTTTCCTCCCTGAGTGCTACAGGGAAAAATCCAACAATTTGAATTTGGGGTGAAGGGTATCTGTTGAAGTGTGGTGGAGGCTGCCTCAGCCCCAGAGCTCAGACACGACCTTTCCAAGGAAATGGCTGGAGTGAAACACAAATGCCAAGAGGGCAGTAACTACACAAACGTCTGGGGTGAGTGCTTCTGCCATAAAAGAAGAACAGGAGCAAAGGCCCTGGGGTAGAAATGAGCTCAGGCTGGCAGAAGCCAGAGAAAAGGGAGAAGGACTGGGAGAAAACAGCTAATGGGGAAAAGTGAAAGTGCTAAGAGATGTGGCTTAAACCCTTTAATCCATATGGAATCAGAAGAGACCCAGAATAGCAAAAGCAGCCCCAGGTAACAAGAGCAAAGCAGGAGGCACTGAAATCCCGGATCTGAACTTATATTACAACACTATGGTGATGAAAAACAGCACAGTCTTGGCACAGAAACAGACAAGCAGATCAATGGAACAGAACAGGGGCTGTAGAAACACCAGTCACGCTCAGTTGTTTGAGCTTTGACAAAGGGACTGAAACATATCCCAGAGGAAAGACAGCCTCTTTAATAAACAGTTTGGAGACACTGGCTAGAAGATTAAACCTACACTCATACCTTTTGTTGTCTACCAAATTAACATAAAAATGTGTCAAGATTTAAATGTTAAAACAGAAGCAATCTACTAGAAGATAAAATAAGCAGAACTCTTTTTTTTTTTTTTTTTTTTTTGAGACAGGGTCTCGCGTTGTAGTTCAGGCTGGCTCTGAGCTCACTATGTAGCCCAGGCAAACCTGGAACTCAGCAAACCCCCTGTCTCTACCTCCCGAGTGCTGGGATGACAGGCGTGAGCCACCACGCCTGGCACTGTGGTATGTGGTACTGATTGCTGGTGGGCATGAATCTCAACACCCAGCATTGTATGTGGTTACTGGGGATCGAACTCAGGACCTTGCACTTGCAAGGCAGGCGCCGGAACCACTGAGCTAACCCTCCGGCCCATAAGTAGAACTCTTGAAGACACAGGCAGAAGCAAGGATTTTTTGAACAGAAGCCCAGTGGCACAAGAAATAATATCAAGAATCCACAAATAGGATTTTAGGAAATTAAAAAAGCATCTATACAACAAAGGAAACCACCAACAGAGTTAAGAGACAACCTACAGGCAGGCATGGTGACACACCTCTGTAATTGCAGCACTCAGGAGGCTGAGACAGGAGGATTGTGACTTCAAGGCCAGCCTGGTCTACATAGTGAGTTCAAGGCCAGCCTGAACTACAAAGCCAGATCCTGTCTCAAAGAAACAAAGCAAAAGATAACCTACAGATAAGAAAAACATTTTCCTATCTTTTCCTCAGAGGACTAATATCTATAATGTATACAGAACTAAAAATATTAGCTCTCCCAAAATAGAAGACCAATCAAAAGATGGACAACTGGGCCGGAGGGTTAGCTCAGTGGTTCCGGCGCCTGCCTCGCAAGCACAAGGTCCTGAGTTCGATCCCCAGTAACCACACACAATGCTGGGTGTGGAGATTCATGCCCACCAGCAATCAGTACCACATACCACAGTGCCGCGCATGGTGGCTCACATCTGCAATCCCAGCACTCGGGAGGCAGAGGCAGGAGGACTGCTGAGTTCAAGGCTTGCCTGGGCACCATAGTGAGCTCAGAGCCAGCCTGAACTACAAAGCGAGACCCTGTCTCAAAAAAAAAAAAAAAAAAAAAAAAAAAAAAAAAAAAAAAAAAAAAAAAAAGATGGACATTTACAGACATTTCTCAAAAGAAGAAGTACTAATGGCCAATAAGTGCATTAAAAAGATGTTCAACATCCCTGGCCACCAGAGAAATGAAAATTAAACTGAGATTCCATTTTACCTCAGAAAGAATAGCTATCATCATGGAAGCCAGAAATCAAATAGTAACAGATGCTGATGAGCATGCCTGTTGGGGGACCGTCTACCTTGTTGATGGGAATTAGATTGGGACAACCACTATGGAAATCAGCATGGAGATTCAGCAAGAAACTAAAACAAATTCCATAGGACCCAGCTGTTCATCTAGGTATCTTCCCCAAAGAGTTAAAGACCTCACACTGGAAGCAGGGACACAGGGGAAGTCAAGCAGACAGGTCCTGAATAGCTAGCCAAAAGTAAACAGAGAGTTAGGGCTTCAGTGAGTGAACTTGCCAGAGGGCCACATACCTCACTAAACAAGCAACATCAGGGCCCAGATGAATGCATGGGATAGAGAGCAGGTCCCTAACCAAGTAGGAGGAGCCCGGAGGAAGCAGCTTGCATTCTGGACGACTGAGGCTGTGGCCTGTCCTGTTCACCCTACCAAAAACCACACAAAAGGCCTCTGGACTTAACCCCACAGGGCAGTAGTGGCATCCTGTGGTATGCATGCTGCAGGGGGTACTCTGTACTGCAGAAGGCTCTGAAAGATTGGCCGGCACTGAGCTACAGTGTCCACCTGAACTGAACGCCTCTACAGTGAGCGGGAGCTTTTCCTTTATTCTAATACGCACACATCTGCTCACTCCCCACTGCTTGCTGCTTTGCTGGCTTCAATCTTTGTTGCCCCCAAACAAGGAGCTGAGACCAAGAGGGAGCTGCTGACGTATGTGGCAATCCATGTACATCCATGTCAACAGCAACACAATCATGATAGCCAAGTGGCCTCTGCGTCCATCAGCAGATGAATGGAGAAAGGAAACATCCTATTCACTTACTGCAGTTTTACTTTGCCATAAGGAGAGATAAGTGGAAGCAATATGCAGGAAAACAGATGTAGCTGGAGGTCGTATTAAGTGAGATAAATCAAACATATCAGTTTTCCTTCTATGAGAAATTCAGAACATAGAGAACAAAATAAAAGATAAGTAGGGAGATCACTTTTGTTCATATGGGAAGGGTCCAAGTACTGGGAAGAGTAGGGAGGGGAGAAAAAAGAGATGAAAAGGGAATGAAGATGTGTTATGTATACACACCAGCTCCTCACAGAACATAAACATTACATAATCCAAACATGTACTAATAAAAATTAAGAGAGAGAGAGAGAGGTGGTTTAGAGGGAGGTGGGGCAGGAGCAGGGAGGCTGCGGCTCTCCAGCTCCCTGGTGACTTGAATGGGCAGCAGGTGTGAGAACCAGTCCCGTGGCTCCTGGCAGGTTGTTCCGACTGCACCGGGCCCGGCTGAGCACCGTCCTCAGAGCCAGCAGTGTCAGGATCACCCGGGCTCAGAGCCCGCTTGTGGGAGATGCTCAGGACCAGGCCCCACCCCAACAGCCTCAGAGGTAGATCGTGGCTGGGGCCGGGTCAGCTGTGTTTAACGAACCTCTGGGTGAGCATAACTGACCAAGATGCCATAAGGGAGGGTTTCGGGAGGAAACATGGCTGATGCATGCTGTGGCCAGGCTGGGGCAGCTGTGTGCTCCTTGGAGGTCATCGTTCCTTCTCTGGTCAGGGGACCCCCATCCATATTTGACTTGCCCCTTTTCCAAAACAGCAGCTACAGACTAGGAGGGCTGGAAGCCTTTGAGCACTAACCTTTGCCGAGGCTCAACAGAATCAAGTCTCTAGGCTGGAAAGACAAGTGCTGGCTCATTTTACAGGTGAGACAACAGAGGCCACTGTCTCTTTCTGGCCCCTGCAGGTTGTAGCCTTAACTAACCCTGAATCTTAGCATCTTGTGGTCCGGGTCTCCATAAACGGCTGCCGGAGCCTTTGTGAAGAGGTCGTATTAACTGGAAGCAAAGGGCCAGATGGAGCGTTGAAGAATCTATTCTGAGCCTGGTGTAGCGTCTGCCAGCAGCTGGGCTCTGGGCAGGGTCACTGCAGCCACCGTGCAGGGAGGGTGCTGCAGCTCCTCTCCCTCCTGGCACGGCACCTGGACATCCTGCCCTGCTTGAGGTGGGGTCATCACCCTCTCCCTGCTGACCCAGAGGGCTGACAGGGCAGACAAGAAGTTCTGTGCCCAAGAGGAAGGCCTGGGCCAGCTCCCAGCCAGGTATGAAGCCATGAGCCCTGCACAGCTGGCTTCCTTGGGGGGTCAGGCTCCCTCCACAGCTCTGGCAGAGCAAGTGTCTGGCATCTGCCCATCCCAGGACTCGGGCCAGGGCCTCAGCTGCTCCCAGTCTGGCCTTAGATCACTGAACACAGGTGATGGTTCTCCTAGGCCTCAGAGTCCACATGCAGTGGCTTTCTAATGATGGCTGCGCCCTGTGACATCCTCATGTGGCCAAAGGAAGGGGGTCTACACACCTGAGGTCACCACACTTGCCAAGCTGAGCCTGGAAGAGGGGCAAGGCAGAGTTGTGGGAGAGAAACCAGGAATGACTAGTGACCTCTTGGGGAGCACGCTGAGCCCAGGCTGGCAAGGGCACTTAAGCCAGGCTAGGCGTCCCACATCCTGCACCGCCTGAGCTGGGGAGAGGCTGAATGGTACCTGATACCACATACCACAGTTCTGCCCACCTGTGACACTCCCAGAATCTTCTCTGCAATCATCAAAGCCTGGCCAAGTCGGGGGTTGGGGAGGTGGCACCAGACTTACCTGGTTCTTCTTTATGAACAGCTGCACGGTCTGCAGGTTGGTGCCATAGTCATCAGACTGGGCCAGCGGCAGCCTCTCCTCCACCCAGAGCTAAAGTGCAGGAGGCAGGGATCAGCTGATGACAGTCATGGCCACTTCTGCTGCGTGCCCGCGTTGTCCAGAGGGCTGTGGGCAGCATCTCCCTGCTTTCTCTCAATACCCCATTTTACAGATGGGGACACTGTGATATTTTGAACTGAGGTTCCGAATAATCCACCCCTGCTCTCATGATGGAAGAGGCACAGTAACACAGGTGGACCTAAGTCCATCTACCCCTAGACCCACACTCAGTACTCTAACTCTAGTAAGTGGTCAGTGAGGTGCCATTCGCAAAGCACTGGCTTTGCTCCTCTATTCAACGCAACCATCACAGTGACCCCAGGAGATGAGGGGTGAGGGGACCAGTCACCCAGCCAGCCTGTGTCCTGGGAAGCAGCCGGCTGCCCTGATGGGGTGGAGGGGCTGCAGCCCACTCACCGTCTCATCCTCCAAGTCCCGGCTGATCTGTAGCTTGGCTCTGGATAATTCCAGCTGCTTCTTCCTCCTCCCCAGTGGCTCCAGAAGGTCCAGGAACCGCTTCTCGACACTCAGGTCTGCGTCTTCTCCCAAAGAGGCGAACAGCTCCTCCAGCTCCTCCTTGCGCACGTTCACCTGGCCCTCCACTCGCTGAGACACAGGAACAGCATTGGCCCGGGGCGGCCCTCCCACCTCTCACCCCCACCCCATATCATTTCGAACGCTAAAGCAAGTGCAGCTAAGAGGGCTATGAATGTCAGTGCCCCGGACCCTGCCAGTCTAATAGTCAGAGTCCACAAGCTGCTCACATGCCTTCAACTTAGCCAACATCCGGTTCACACTGGTCAGGTCCTTGCCCAGGTCATCGGACCGCAGCTGCTCCTCCATGGCGCTGATCCACTTGTTGAGGTCTGCCTCGGTCTGCGAGCGCAGGTCTGAGCTCCTGGCCTTGGAGAGCTCCTGGGTCACCTTCTTGGTGGTGTCCTGCAATTCATCCCAGAGCCGATGCAAGGCTTCCAGCCTCTCGGACACCTTGTGCTTGAACCAGGGCTTCTCCTGCATTAGCTGCTTCCCGTCCTGTGGAGAAGGGCACAGCTCATGGTCAGAGCCCCGGTGCAGCCTTGCCATGGGTGAAGGCTGCCATGGGGAGGTCAGAGAAGCAAAGCTGCACACAGAGATTGGGTGAGGCTCCACCAAAATATGCTGAACCCCTGTACTTGTCTGCAGGGAAAGCAGCACTGGAGGCAGAGGACACAGTGAGGCCAGAGGTGGGGCTGCAGAAAGTGGTCTGCTGGTGCTAACAGAAGCACAGAGGCCTCCCTGCAAGCTCCTCAGGTGGTATGCTAGCCCTCAGGATCTCTAGCTGCTAAGCCACCTTACCTGGGTTTCACCTGTGTAAACTATTGCTTCCAGCGTGTAGGGCTAGTAATACACAACACTAACAGCAGTCAGCATGTACTTGGGGGCCAAGGATGGTCCAAGCGCTGTATCTGTCTCCGACGGAAGTGCTGTTATGACCCTCGTTTCAGCAGAGGAAGAAGCCGAGCCCCAGGGAGGCCAAGGAGTTGGTCTGACCCAAGGCCTCACCCTCACCATTCTGCACCTTGGCCTCATGTAGGCTGGGCCTGATCCTTGCAGACAGCCAGAGCAGGGGGTGCACAGGGATACGCTTCCCAACCCCAGCCACTGGGCAGGCCCACCAGAGGGTGCCCGGTCCATCTGTGTGGGGCAAGGGATGGACTGTGCCCTTGAGGTCGGGCCCACCCTAACAAGAAGGGTAAGCGACTCCGTTGGGCCACTCTGGTCGCCTCGTGCGTGCCCTGGCCCTGGACGGGCAGTGCTGGAGCCTGATAAGGACAACGGTGTCAAAGAGACAACTGCTGCCTCATGCTGCTGAGTTCTATGCTGCCCAGCAAGTCGGGGTACAGTGCCTATGCCAAGGGGGCAGTGCCTGGCCCTGAGCACTCAGCGGCCCAGCAGCCCCGCCCCACATCACTCACTGCATCGATGTTCTCAAGCCACCCTTGATGCGAGGCCAGCTCAGCCAGAAACGCCTGGTGCTTCAGCCACTTGTTGTGAAGGTTGCGGGTTTCATCGTAGGAGACGTCCAGAGACGTCAGCAGCTTGTCATTGATCCAGACAGTGAGCTGTGGGCCGAGAGGAGACCGATGGGGCCTGGCTCTGCCCCTGATAGTGGGCGGAGAAGGCTGGGGGAGAAGTGTGAAGAGGGCACATCTCCATCTAAGGGTCCCTAGGTCCCAGTTTCGCACCAAGGCCACAGTGTGATGTGGGTGCATTTCCTCCCTAGCGTGCAGTGTGAGACCAGGAACAATTTATTCTCCTCTTCCTTTTCTCCAGGACTGAGGACAGGCCCTGGCATAACATATGAAGTCAGTGAGATTTCACTGGATGGACAGATGGTTCTATCCTTTGGCGGAAGGGTAAGAAATCACTAATAAACACAGATATCTGAGGAAGAGGCCAGGACAGACCCTATAATTAACAAAGAAGAAAGAAGCATGGGGGACATCCAATGTATCCAAGGCATCCTGGTGCCATACCAGGCCTGGCTTGTGCCAAGGGCAGAAGCGGATGAAGACAAAGTTGCTGGGCTGGAAGGGCAGAGAGGGGTGCAGGGAGCCCTGTGATACATGGAAGTCCTGCCAAGAAGGGACCAGAGGGCAACCTTGTGTGGTGAGCCCAGAGGAGCAAGGGCCTCCTAAGCCAGCAGTTCTCCAGCTGGGAGGCTTGTTCACAGCGTTTCCTCCTCTGTGTTCCTTCCTCTGCTGTGGAAGGTTCTGGCTCATCAGAGTTTGCTCTACCTAGGGCTAAGTCTGGATCCACAATGTGCAGGGTCTGAAGCAAAATTCAGACGTCCAACCACACTATGTATGGGTTTCAAGATGGAGACTGCAAAGCGTTATGCCAAGGATGGGCTCTGCTGTGGGTGAATGAAAAGTTCACATAGCCTTGAAGCTAGGCCTCACCAGACCCAGCAGATTCCAACAGGGATGGTTTTTGGATAACAAATTCAGAAACCTGGCCCTTGACTTGGAAAATCAAAGGGTAGCTTTTCAGGTTGTGGTGGTAAAAGAAGTATGGAACTCAGGATTTCAAGGATGCCCTAAATGGCTGAGTACTCTGCTCATGAAATCCCACCACTCCTGGTGAGACAGGGACCCGGAAGCACCACCCTCAGGCTTTGCCCCCAGCCAGGGTCTCCTGGGAGCTGCCACCCGCTGGTCTCACCTCCTGGCAGTTCTGAAGGAAGTTCTGCAGCTCTAGGTTGTCTCTCAGAAGGACCGTGGCCTCCTGGGCCTTCTGGTTGTTCTTCTGGTGCCTGGAAGCCAGAGAGGGTCACAACACGCAGAGCCTGGTCCCTGCCCAGCCCTGGCCCTCTGCGGTTTGGGTCCCGGGTGCTCAGAGCAGAGTGCCTACCTGTCTTCTATCAGCTGTACCTTCTCTCTGATCTTGTCTGAGTATGGGTTTTCCTCAGCTACCAGCTTGTTTCCAGAGTCCACAGGACCCAAGACCTTCTCTTTGTTGTTCTCCATAGACATCAGGAAGTCCTCAAACTTCCGGATCCCCGCTTCAGCAGCTGCGAGGGAATCTGGGGGCTCCACGTGAGCCAATGTATATTCCTGGTAAAGCAAGTTTCCAGACAAGGCATGAAGTCCAGCAAAGCAGGCTTCAGGCGCCTGCCAAGCCACACAGAGTACATTGTGAATGGCGCCCCCTGGGGTTGTGCATGGAGAAGGCTCTATTCCCCAGGCATGGCCCCCAATGCCATCCCAGGGCACTGGGGACAGATGGTCTAAAGCCACAGGGAAGGGTAGTCAGCCGGGACAAGATCAGGTTCTCTAGCCTCTGGTCTCCCCCAGTGATGAGAGAGTGTTTAGGGCTGGAAGAGGCACATAATGAGAAACAAAGCAGTCCTCTCCCCCAGGTAGGGACCTCAAGAGCCCAAGAGAGGCCTGTCTTATTCCCAGAGCGCCAGCTCATTCACAGACTTGCCACTAGAGCTGACACCCCAGGAGCCCTGCCCCTTCCCACCTTCCTCTTACCTGGCTGCTAAGGATGGCTTCTGCCTGCTTGGCATCCTTCTGGAACTCCTGAAAGTCACGGCACTGGCCAAGAGAGTGGCCACGTCGCTCCCACATCCGGCACAGGGCATCCCAGCCAGTGCCTAGGCCCTCCAGTCGCTGGCCCAGGAGCTGGTACTCTGGGTACTTTTGGCTGTCGGCTGCCTCCTTTCCAGACATGTCAAGCTGCTGCTGGCCCTCTTGGTGACTACCGACCTCCTGCTTGATGGCCGCGTGCTGCTGCAAAAACTGTTCAATCACTCTCTCCCCAGAGGCCTTGATCTGCTGGTAGCTTTCCTGGTGACTGTCGATCTCACCCTTGAGGGCCGCGTGCTGCTGCAGCAGCTGCTCGGCCTCCGGGAGTGACTCGGGCATGTCCTCAGAGGCCACTGCCTTCTGGGCTGTGGACAGCCAGCCCTGGAATCCATCCAGATCCTGCAGGAAGGCCTGCAGCTTGCTGGCTTCACCCAGGGAGGCCTCCTGGTCCTTCAGGGCTTCCTGCAATTTTTCCCACAGCTTCTCCACGTCTGTGTACCGCTGGCCGATGTTATCCTTCTGCTCGGGGTGTGACTCCATCAGCTGCTGTGACTCGTGCTTCAAGGCCGCCACGCGGTCCTGGATGATCGCCACATCACGTTCCAACCCGGACAGCTTCCTCTGGATGGTGATGAGGCGCGCCAGGTCCTGCCCCAGGTCCTTTATGGACTCCACCACATCCGTCTTGTCTGATATCCACTTGCTGGTCTCCTCGCAGTCCACGCAGTAGTTGTGCACCCGGAGCGCCGAGTCCACCGCCTCCCTCCGCTGGGACACCAAGTCCTGGAAGGCCTGCCACCTGCCGGGGGAGAGGGAGGCCCCAGGGGCTGAGACACCTTGCTCCTAAGCTCTGCTGCAGGCCCCTCCAGCTCCCCCTGCATCTCCCACATAGCCCTTGGGTGACCCCCAAAATGTCTGCCTAATAAACGGGGTGAGTGAAATTTATCTCATTTTACTCAAGACACATGTAGCTGCAATCAGACCTCTTGGGCAGCAGGAAGCGAGTGGTGACGTGACCCGAGACGTGCAAGGGAAGGCAGTGGTGAAGCCTGCGTGCAGCTGCAGTTCAGCAAATAGAAGTCTAGGCTTTCTGATGGTTTGGCTTTTTGGCACGCAGAAGCACTATGCACTCCTACAAACTGCACACTGCCCGTCCATCTTTTCCTCCAGTGATATAAGCTATGACACCCGGGCAAAGCTGACAGTGGCACCGAGCTGCAGCTCCCAGCTGTGAGTTCACCAGAGCAAATGACTGTGTACTGCGTGGTTAAGCCAGGGTGTGTGACAGGTTAAGTGTAGTAAATTTATTTTTTTAAAGTTGAGGTCTCACTATGTTACATAGATTGGTCTTGAACTGGGTTCAAGGGATCCTCCTGCCTCAGCCTCAGTGTGGATGGGACTAGTGCTAGACATGCTACACTCAGCCATAAATCCATTTTCTCCTTATGATATCATCAACCGCTGAAGGAGTTAGCAGGATATAAATCCATTTAAAGTCAAAGAGCAACTGTATATAATTTCTCCAGCATTTCAGGAATGTTGAAAATCATTAGAAAGCACACATTATTAGCTCCAAGAACAAGGAGATGGCCCTCAGCTACCCCAGGGACACTGTAAATGCCCAAGGCCACGTTCAAAGTGCTGTGGGGCTTAAAATAATTCACCGTGGGTCTAAAAGAAAAGAGGTTTGGTGAAAAAGAGGAGAAAGAGAACTGGGTTTATAGTTAACACAGATCACAGAATCTTAACCTTCAACAGTGATGTGGCTATGAAACAGGGAATACACTACAGTGGGGATGGTGACCCTATGGCACATGTGCCTGTGTTTTTCTTTTATGACCAAAGATGTTAATATAGGAGTTGCTTTTTAGATACCAAAAACCTCAGTATTCAAGTCTAATTGTAATATTGGGACTTTGTAACAAATGAGCAGGCTTGGGCCACAACTTGGGCACTCATCTCTAAAAGGTTTGCCATCCCTATTCTAAGGTCTGGGATTGGTCAGCAGGATACAGTGAGCCTCTTTAAAGACTTGCCCAGGAGCTGAGGGTATAGCTGAGCAGTGGCCCCTGCCCAGCATGCATGAGGCCCTGGGTTTGGTCCCCAGCACTGCTGGGAGAGTTGCCCATCAGACAGGCCAGACCACCAGGGACAGCTTCTCTGGCCAGGCCGCTCACCCTGCACTGTTACACCAGAGAACAGGGGCTGCCCCTTCACTCACTGAACCCATCCCTCTTGGACACCCACACAGCCAAAGGCATCATGTGAGACCTCGAAAGAGATGGACCCAAGTGGCTCTTGCCTGTGGAGGGTGTAATTCAGAGAGAAATGGAGACAGATCACAATATAACTAGCGTATAAAGGACTAGGTCCAGTGCAGGCAAGGCAGGGAGAGCTAAGCACCTGCAGCGGCAGGTTTCACGAAGGCAGTTGTGCTGTACCTCCAGGATAAGGGAGCAACTCAAGGCTGGGACCCTGAGCGTCCATCCATCTCTGTATCCTGGGGGAGGTGCAGGAACTGGTCAGGGCGACAAAGAACAAGCACTGTGGTATCAGGTGGGCTGTGCTGTGGCCTCCCCAGGGTACAGGAGCAGCTGATCTTTTCTGAAAGACAGGTCTCAGGGAGAAGTGGGAGGACTAGAGGACCAGGAGATGTGGAGAGGAGGCCTGAGGCCTCATGGGCCGTGAAGTTCCTGTACTTTGGGAATTCTGTGCCTTCTGTAGTAACGCTGCTCTGAGGTTGGAAAGAGAGGACACTAGGTTGGTCTGAAACACTGGAGGACTGGCTGTGAGTTTCTCCTGAAAGAGGCCTGGTTGTGCCCGAGGCAAGAGGCCCAGTGGAGATTTTCCAGGCTCTCCCTGTGGACAGGCCACACAAGAGACAGGCTCGGTGTGGGTCTGATCTGCTCTCAGCCCGGTCCTCTCCTCCTACACCACAATGTCTCCGAGAAGGAGGAAGGTGGTTCAGCCACTCCAGTGAGCACCACCGGGCAACCTCAGGTGTCCAGTTTGGTCCTAGGCCCAGGACTTCTAGGAAAACACTGGTTAACTGGAGTCCATGCTGTGAAGGACAATCATTCATTCAACAAGCATTTGGGTGGCTTGTGCCGAGCTGGCAGAAACATTTCAGTTTTGTCCCTGCTCATTCACTAGACGTCTGTCATGCAACCATCACATGCCTTGTGCTGGGCACTGACCTGGGCACTAGAGATTTTGCAAAGAACACAGGAACATCTCTGCTGTCACTTGAGTAGACAGAGATGACTAAGTGCCTTTACACCAAGTGGTGGGAAACACAAGACAAAGGAAAGCAAGGGAACAGGACCAAGGCTGAGGGGCTGGCGAGAGGGAAGGAGGTGCTTCTTTCAAGAGCTGGGTCATTGGGGGCTGCGCCCCTTTGGTGACAGGTGAGCGGAAGCCTGCACAGAGGACAGGAATAAGCCGCAAGGGTCTCTGGGAGAGAATATCCCTAATGGAGGGACCTCAGAACAGAATGTGCAGGGGACAGAGACAGCTCTTCCCTTGTGTTAGGAAACAGGATGTCCTGTGGCATAGTGCACAGTCATGCTGCAGCGAAGGGTGTCTGGTCAGTGACAGCCACACCTATGCCACTCTCTCCAGATAACCACATAGCTGGGAAGCTCCCCCTCACATAGTCCTAGTGCAACACACTATTCACAGGTTCAGGGTGATGCTGGTGTCAGCAAAGCCACAGTGCTGCTAGGTGTACAAAATATAGCATATACAACTGTGTATAGTACGCAGTGCTCACTGATGGCACTGTGCCTCTGCACCACTGGTTTATGGATTTACTCCATCCGCTGTTGTCTGACAGTGCACTCCCATGGACAAAAATAAGTGGACTATAAAACCATATGTTGCACTAGTCGGCAGCAGTGTTGCACATTTCATGTTTTTTTTTTTGTTTTGTTTTGTTTTTTTTGAGACAGGGTCTTGCTTTGTAGTGCAGGCTGGCCCTGAGTTCACTATGGATCCCAAGCAAGCCTTGAACTCAGCAATCCTCCTGCCTCTGCCTCCCGAGTGCTGGGTTTACAGGTGTGAGCCACCATGCCTGGCACTGTGGTGTGTGATGCTGATTGCTGGTGGTTGTGAGTCACCACGCCCAGTATGTTGTATGTGGTTACAGGAGATCGAACCAGGGTCCTTGTGCTTGTTAGGCAGGTGCTGGGACCACTGAGCTAAATCTCCGGCCCGCACATTTCATGTTTACAATGCCCCTTGACTGCATTATTTGCCCTTGCCCGTGACTTGATACCTCCCTCCCCTTGAGACTGAATGCAGGGCCTTGTACACGGTGAGCACACTACCACCAAGGTGCCACACCCCCGCTCACAGTGCTGATCTGTTCTTGCTGGTTCTAGAAGCAACAAGCTACGCCATGCACACATGCCACACAGGATGGTCCCACTGAAGTCACATCAATACACAGAGTCCACACATGCTGACGCGGCCTGGACACTCACTGCACATAACTGCCCTGTCATCAAGCAACACAAGGCTGCAACTATGATACAAGGCAGGTGTGAAGTTCCCAACCAGTACAGAGGGGGAAGGTATTTTCCCCTGGGAAACAAGGAAGGAGATCAGCCTGGCTCAGCTGGCAGGACAGGCAGCCTTGGGATACGTGGTGAGAGAGGAAGTACACAGCTAGGGAAGAATGGCAGCTGTGGGAGGACTGGGCAGAGATATGCAACGATACTTGTTTTAAGAAACACTTGGAGAGCTATGCATGAGTCAGGATATGTTTTGCTGTCTCTACGGAACAGAGCCAGAATGAGTGTGAACAACCCCGGGGAGGCAGAATTCCACTCCACAGGAGGCCACATGCTCCGACCAAAAGGAGTTACCCCAGATGGGCTGGGCGGCATGGTGAAAGAGGGCTCCCCATCCTTGGTAGACAGAGGTCCCTCTTACATCTCAGAATTGACAGAAAACCATCCTCTCAGTTTATGCCTCTGATTTTTTTCTCACTTGAGAATATCCAGCACTTTACTTGTTTTACTTGGGATAGGGCATAGTTTAAGGATCTGTAAAGACTGACATTGTCTGACTACAGCTCGCTGCATGGCTGACAGTACTTCCGGGTCTAGGAGTTTCTCTGGTGTACACTGCCCTAATTTCCTCAAACAGCAGCTGCAACAACCCCTCTCTCGCTCTCTCTGAAGAGACACCCTCCCCTTACTCTGTATGACACCGGAGTTGCATTCCCTGTGCTCGGTTCCACACTTGGATGCTGAGGTGAGTGACCTGCTCTAGAGGCTCTGAAGAGCCCCCTCACCCTGGCTTCCCATAGGTCCCCAGTGGACTGGCCACCACACTGGTCTGTCTCCTTCCCCAGAGTCCGCCCTGAGCCATCTGTCTCCCGGGGCGCCTTGGGCAGGCTGAGGCTGAGCCCCAGCGTGGAGCATGGGTGGGTAACAAGGAGGCCACAAAGCACTGCATGGGGCCCAGGGCTCCATCCCCCAAGACCCCAGGAGCTCATGGTGGCTCCCCCGCCCCTGTACTGAAAGTAGCTCTTGAGAGGCAACTCGGGGTCTACTTCGTCCTGACCATGAAGCTTGCTCAAGGCTTCCTGTTCATTCTCCTCTTCCTTTGAGCTAGCCGTAATATCCATGCTTCATTTCGGCTCAGGTGAATGTTCTCCTTTATGGACAGGATTTAGACGCTCTCAGAAAGCAAGTCTCTCTGTCCAAGACCGTGCAGGGAAATATGGCCAAGGACCACGCGGCCTGGGCTCACAGAATGGCCTCAGCACACATTTGCACTTCTGCCCCAGACCCGGCACTCAGAGCTCTGAGCACCTCTCTCCCTGCCGGGTACCAACCCTGCTGCTCACTGCAGAGTCTCCTGTTGCTATAAGGCTGTGAACATGCCCAGCAAGCAAGCGGTGGGACCCAGGGCTCCCAGACCCACCTGGTACTCAGGTCGTCCTGGTACTTCTTCACCTCCCTGCTGCGGGGGTGGTCGCTCTCCATCAGGTTGTTGGCAGCGAGGTTCACACCATCGATCTGGGTCTTCAGAGTCTTCATCTCTTGGTCGAGGCTGTCAAACCTGATCCATGTGGACAGAGAGTGAGGACAGTGAGGCGCCAGCAGACACTTCGTCACCAGTGGCCCCATCACCAAACCCCTCCTGACTCTGCTTTTTCCTTCCATCCACAAATGCCGGGACCCCTGGCTCAGGCCCACACCATGGTTCAGCATTTCTTGGGCTGGGTCAGGACACAGCTGGCACCAACTGCACAGCTTCTGGCCCCACTGAGGAGGGTGAAGGGACAGGGTTCCCCATGTGGGTAAAGACCAACTGCCACACTCCCACGGCCCAGTGGCAGCTCCTACACCCTCATTCTGCCACTGCGATGCTCCTCGGGTCCCTGAGGACACCCCACTCCCGGGAAGGGTAAGGAAGAGCTGCCAAAGTTATGCGGCTGTGAAGGGCGACCCTTCCTGGGTAGGAGTCCAGGACCCAGTGTCCGGCAGCAGGGTGGAGCCAGCTGGCCCCTGCTCCCCCCTCCTCCTTGATGCCTGGACTCTGTACAGCCTGAGCACACCTTCCCATCAGGGCTGATGGAATCAGTATACTGACCATCAGGGTGGCCCTGACACTGGAGGTTTATAGACTGGTCTCTGTGGCCCCTGAGGCTTAGGGACAGCTACAGGAAACTACCTATGGAGGTGTTGTGGCCTCTCAGCCCCCAAATCACGTCCACGGCAGCCCCACCTTTCTCTGTGCTGCATGGGACTCCATAGAGAACTCACTGAGCAAAGGCTGCTGTAGCCAAGGCTAACTTGAACCAGAAACTCCCTTACATCTGACGAACTCAAGACCTCCAAGAGCAAAGCACCAAGGCCACAGAGCCAGAATGAAGCTCGTGACTCCTGAGGCCCAGATTTTGCAACAAAGGACAGCAACACGGCCTCCCCAAGATACTCCTGCGGGGCTAGTGGTGGGAGGCACTGAGCAGGGAGGGAGGAGAGGCCGTGCCACTCTGACCTGTGCTGCACAACGTCCAGGTCCTCCAGGGTGTCTGGGATGTCCATCTGGGCCAGCCACTTCTCCTTCTCCCTCATCCACAGCTGGCAGGCATCTGACTCCCCGAACACAGTGTACAGGTCCAGGGCTTCCTGCAGCCTCTGCCTGCGCAGATCGGCCTGCGCCACCACCTGCTGGTAGAGCTCTCGCAGGGCCTGCAGCCGACTGGTCACATCCGGGGAGTCCCGGAACTCTTCAGGGAAGCCCTGTGCCTGCTGCTCCAAGTGCTCCATTACTCCACGGCTCTCCTCCAGCTCCTCCAGAAAGTCCCTGTGCTTCTTCTCCAGGGCCCGCGTGGCCCCTTCATCCTGCCCGACATCGTCACCAGAGAGGAGCCGGTGGGCATCCTGGAGCCAGGCCTTCAGCTCGTCCGCATCCCCCTGGAACTGGAAGAAATTCTCCGCATCCTGGAGGCTCCTCTTGCGAAAGGCAGCCAGCTCCTTCAGCTGTTCCCACTGGGCCATCACCTCCTTGACGCGGGCCTCGATCTGCGGGTGCCCAAACTGCTTCCGGGCAACCATGGCCTCTGCCTCCTGGAAGATCTGCTCCAGGTGGGCATCCAGCCCTCGGAGCTCATCCTCAAAGGCCTTGTGCTTGCGCTGTAAGATGAGCACGCTGGTCAGGTCCCTGCCGTAGTCCAGGCAGGAGTAGAGCTGCTCCTTCTCTTTGATCCAGCTCTCGGCCTCATCCATCTCCCAGAAGAACTTCCAGAGCCGCTTGGACTGCTCCAGCTGGGCCTTCCGTCCGGCCGCCATGTCGCTCAGCTCCCCAAAACACTGCTGGAGGTGGCTGACGCGGTCCTGGATAACCTGGGGGTCACAAGGCTGGTACCCTGGAACAACAGGAAGATGGAGGGTAACAAGGAGGAGCGGCTTCCTTGTGGCAGAGTTTCAGACCCTCTGCCAGCTTACAATCACAGTCTTCCTGGGGCTTGGGGTGGGACGCAGGGGCCCCAGTAACTCAAGGGCGCAGGCCAGTTTCTTTACAATCAGCTCCCACTGAACCTCAGGAAGAAGGGAGACTAAAAGTTGAGTCAATTCTCAGTAAAAATGCACAACATGACATAAACCTCAGATATAAACTTAGTGAGGTCCTGTATTAAGACCAGAAACCAGAAACTTAAACTGCGTCAGCATAACCTAAACCAGCAAACAGAATGAGTCAGGTGACGTTCTGTGGGTGCTTACAGACATCTTTCTAACTGCAGATCACCAGGGTGGCTGCCTGTTCTCTGCAGCTCTGTCATCCTCCGGCCTTGTGTACCACAACTTGATTAATAAAAGGAGCAGAATCTAAGGGCAGCTTCAGAGGATGTGCCCCAGGGGGTGCTGGGCCAGAGAATGGGCTCTGGCATCAAAAGCCTGCCAGGGGAGGCGTCCTGGGCCTCACCTGTGGGCTCGAAGAATGGCATAGTGGCTGCAGTGATGGCCTTCACCTTGTCCCCTTGGATGGCAATGTCAGCTTCCATCAGCTTGTGCTTCTGGAGCAAGTCCTCTGCCTCCAGCAAGTGCTTCCCAAACTCCGCAGACAAGAGGTGAGCCTGGGAAATGACGCAGGAGAGGGTATTGAGAGGAGTGAAGGGAAGGGCCACCCGCATCTCTGCATCAAGGGAGCTGGCCGAGTGCAGGCCAGGGGCTGGGCATATGTGTGGCTGGGCTCATGTGCGTCCTCCTCGTCTGCACGGCAGGAGCATGTGTGTCTGATAACTGGATGCTGCTGAGCCCAGAACCGTATGTAATTACTCAGAGCCCGACCCTCCAGCTTCAGGTTAGCGTCTACATCTCCCAGGCCCACAGGTGGGGCCCAGTGAGACCTTGAACATAAATTGACCTAATCACCAGGACATCTGCTGGATGGATAAGAGTGCACTGAGTGGCGCAGGGAGGCAGCTACAGTCAGTCCCATGCTGACTCAGCTTCCCTGATGTGCCTCAGGGAGGTGGCTGCCTGGGGGACCTAAGGAGGTGCATGGGCCGTGGGCGCTGCAGGCTCCCCACCTTGATCTCGTCCATCCAGTCGATGCTGTGCAGCATGTCCTGGAAGAGCTTCTGTAGCTGCAGTGTGGCCTCCAGCCTCTGGCGCCGGGACCGCAGCAGCTCCTGCAGGTAGCTCCACAGACGTAGCACGTTGTCCTTGCGGGCTGTGATACGCTTCTGGTCATGGTAGTTCTCCTTCTCCAGCGCCTGGGCCAGGTCCTCCAGGGCCTTCACCCGCTCCTCATAGGCAGCAGTGTCTGTCTCAATGGCCTCCTGCTTCTTCTTGGCGGCCTCCACGGCTGCCAGGTCATACCCAAAATTATCCTGTCCCGGGGGAAAAGCCAGTGGCTCAGCCAGATGCCCCAGGCTCCTCCCGGCATAAAGAATTGGGCTGGGAAAGTTCATTCTCTTGAAAAAGCTGGTTCTGCTGCCTTTTGGTAGCTTATCTTACCAGAGCCAAGAACTTCTAAAAGCAGCCTGACTTTACTCCCTATGCCACACATACTGGCAACAATGCATCTCAAACTCTGTGGTACTTCAAACAAATTTTAGACTATGTGTTTATAGTACGTGGTGATTACAATCATTACAGGGGAATCGATACTGGTACTAACACAACTTAATTCTTTTTATGTCCCTTCCTTTGCTCTCACCCAGCTCTGTTATTACTGCCAGTCTCTGATGGCCTGTGGACTCACTCTGCCTCAGTGCACCTGTCTGATCCAAGGGGCAGGGCCTGCTTGTACCTGGAAGCCAGGCAGCACAGCAGATGGCCTCCCCATGTGGTCTTAATGATCTCAGGTCTCTCGCTATTCCCTTCCTGCAAGGGGTTTAATTGATTCCAAGCTCTGAGCAGGAGGGGCAGATGCTCTGATGAAGAATGAGCCTTGTCCATTCCTAGCGAGATGCACCTGGACTGGGGCAGAGTCATCAAAAAGGCACATCTGACAGAGCGGCTGATTCCACCCTCTGCGGAGCCACCAGGTACAGTTCACTCTGCCCCCCACTTTGATTGGTGCTAGCGGCCCACATGGGACAACTTCAGGAGCAGTTCTGACTGGTGGCTCTTCCTTCAGATGGGATGCTGTGGGCTGGGGTGGCTCTGCTGTGGTGCATGCATGAGCCCCTGGGTTTATCCTCAGGACCAAGACAGAAGTTTAACCCGAGAGAATTTTCCTAGAGATTGTCTAGATCCAGCAGATCATGGGAATGGACACCAAGGAGGGGTGGGTACCAGGCTTCAGCCCAGGTGAGACCCAAGCAAGCTCGCTCCTCTGCCCTCAGTGTCCGTTACCTGTGTCACCAGGCGCTGGTTCTCACTGAGCCACGTTTCCCTCATGGCAGCCTTCCTGTCGAAGCGCCTGGCCAGCTGCTCCAGCTTCTCCTGGCGGATGAGCTCGCTCCGCAGGGCCAGCTCCCGCTGGTACTCGGCCTCTTCCAGGCTCTCCCAGGCCTGCAGGAGCAGAAGGAGAACTCCTGGGCCATGCAGGCAACACCCCCTGCTTGGGGTTCCGTCTCTTCTTCAGAGAGAGGCTGCGCCACTCTAGGATGGAGGTGGAGCTGGAGGCTCTGGGCGAGGGCTGGCAGGTGAGTGCCCAGTGATAGCCCTTCAGGTTCACAGCTAGGCCAAAGTGCCAGGAGCACAAGTCAGGACCCCTGGGCTGCTGCTTGGCCAAACTGGCTTTGTCTTGGACTCTGGGTCTTGACACTGTTTCTCATCCTGACTGCTCAGCAAGTTCATACTGACCTAACACTTATAGGCTTAAGAAGTGTCACAGGGCACTTCCCTCACTAACATTCCAGATTCAAAGACAAACTCAAGGTTCTATGGCAGATGCACAACAAAATCGGCTCTGAAGGATGGACATAGCTTTTGAATAGAGGGCTGAGCCACAGGACAGCAGGCAGAGTGACCTCTCAGAATGACGTTCAGATAACTCAGGGATGGCCAGCAAGCAATTAGTAACACCAAAGAAAGTGGCCCAGTGGACACTGCCATGACTTTGACAGGAACTCTGTCAACACTCTGGTGACATGCAGTGGAAAACCCCGCCATACCCGGTTGATGTCGGACACCAGCTTCCCGTCGTGCGGTATGTACACTTTCTGATTGTTGGCCCGCATCCGGGACTGGATGGTAAAGAGCAGGACTTCCAGGTTCCCCTTCTCTTGAAATCTGTGAAACAAACAGAAGCAGAGAGACCAGTGTCATGATCCCCGCAGCCAAATCACAGACCGAAGTCAGTGTGGAGCCCTGACATCCTGGATCTCGGAGATCCATACAGTTTCTTGCTAGGGATGTAGCTCTGTGGCACCATGCCTGCTTCGCAAGCACAGGGTTCTAAGTTCAATCCACAGTACCACCAAAAAGCCAAACAAAACAAAGTCCAAAAAGCCTTTCTTTAAAAACAGAGTAAGGAGAAACGGTAGGTGTGCCTCCTGGTTACAATGTTTATTATTGTCCCCCACAGAGAGAAAACTGGCTTGTTCTTTACGGTATAAATCATGGCCACCACAGCATCTATGTTTCCTTGGCTTCCAGAGGAGACAGCTAACAGGAGAGCTGTGTAAACAGTTGTAAACAGCCAGTCTACCACTTCATTCAGAAACTCCTGCCTGCTCTCAATGCTAAAAGCTCTGCCTAGCTCTCTGGGCAGTTTCTTTTCTTACTGAGATGTCAGTATGGCCTTGGAAGGAGCGCTGTCTACCAGACAACAGATCACATTGAACACAACCTTCACCTGAGCCCTGGCAAGCCAGGTCTCTGGCAAGTCCTCCAGGCCTAATGTTTCTGGTGGGGAAGGCTGTGCCAGCAGACAAGAGATGGCAGCAGCATGGATGTGTGCCTACTGGGGTCTGAGCTTCAGGTGACTGGTACTTTCACATTTCTTCGTGATTCCCAACATCTGCCCATGTCTGCATCCTTGACTTGGCAAACAAGACTGTAAGGACAGTCTCGACCTCAAGTCCCACCAAGCAGACCCAGTTCTCCTGGCATAAGTGGGCTGTGGCCCTGTGGCACTGTCCCGTCTACACAGTCAAGAGTTAACAGCCTGGAAGACGTGCAGGGGATGGAATCTTTGTTGAATTCAGGATTGTAAAAGTAGGTTAGTGTCAGACTAGAAACCAGATACTTGTTTACAATAGATCCTAGTGCCAGAGTCTCACCTTTTCCCACTTCAGTCCTGAATGGAGAGTGGGGAGGTGAGAGGGGAGGGACAAGGCCAAGGAAGCCACCAATGAGCTGCCATCTCCATGGGCCAGCAGGACAGGCCAATGCAGAGAAGCTGGAACACCTCATGGGGTTGTGAGTACATGCACATATGTGCCTATGCATGTGTGTAGTTGCAGAAGTACTGAATGCCCCCCCTGTATGTGATTGCATATGAACACATATGCACACTTCTGTGTGCACACCTATGTGCCTGCATGATTATGTATGCATGTGGTCTGTGGTGCAGGGCCCTAAGAATCAGGCTTAGTATTCCGGTCATGGGCAGGGACAGATGGGAGAGAGACAGACAGATGTGCTTGATAACCACAAGGCTTCACACAGAGTGCAGGGGCTGAGGGTACAGAGGTCAACACCAGAAAACAGACCTGCTGCTGGGGGCACAGGGAGAGACTCGGAGACTGGCATTGCTGCCCCACCCCTCAGAGGGCACCTGTAAGTCTGGGTTTTCACCAATGCCTGTTTCTTTCAAACTGATGGCTTGAGGGGCCTGAAGAAAGTGACAGAGGGGGACCTCTCCAGGCCTCGGGGAACCTAGTGGACCTTTAATAAGGCCCAGAGCCCAGGAGGGCACAGGATTTCTCTGGCTGATGACCACCTTCCCCAGTGCTGGGCCCCTTACTTGGGCGGCTTCTCCACAGTGCGGTAGGTGCTGAAGGCCTGCAGCTGCTGCTGGACACCAGCCAGAGAGTTGGCGAACTTGCGGCTATTCAGGACGACGATGGTCTGCTCGATCCAGGTGAGCAGGTCCGAGGTGAGCCCGTTGTACTTCTCAATCATCTTCTCAGTCTCAATGGCGTGGTCAATGACCTATGGGTCTGCTCGTGACTCATCTCACCATGGCGGAGCCCACCCTGAGGATTGCAGCTGAGGTGCTCTGAAACCCGGAGTGTCTAGGCTGGGTGTGTCTGAGCCCCTGACTACTGCTAAGGGAGACGAGGTGGGCTAAAAGTGGGTAAACTTTCCTCTGGCACCAGTACACTGAGCAGGAACCTGGCCAGGCTGGGATTCAGGAGCAGCAGGCCCTTTCCCTGAGCCGTGTGCTTTGTAAGCTTTCCACACAGGGGCGCCAGCTCCCAGGGAGCCCGGGTGTTCACTGGGAACTATAGGTTGCACCACACAAAGTCCTACTCCCAGGAGCTAATGACCCAGCCAGCGGGGAAGCAGTTAGGGAGGAGGCTTACTGCAGAGGGGAAGCTGCCCGGTCTGGAGACACAAGAAATGCAGCAAATGGAGCCTGGAGGGCTCCTGCATGGGGTGCTGCCATGGTCTCCAGGAGGAAGCGAGACCACAGTCCCTTGGAGGGCCAACATGGACCTGCTTCAGAGTTAGCTGAGGAGCTTTAAAAGAAGGGGATAGGTGTTGTGTACCCCTCATGCAGCTGGGGCCTCGACCTGATGCTCCTAGGATAGTAAGGAGCCTCAGTAAAGGGCTGGTTGTGGGGAGTCACAGGGGAGGGTAACTCTGGGCTGACGAAACAGCTCCATACCTTGCCAACGCGCTTGCCCTCCACCGCCAGCACCTTCATCTTGGAGAAGTAATGGTAAAATGCCACCACATAGGTGATGATGGATTTCTCATCAGGGTTTTCTGTGAAGACATCTGCAAGGGTGAAGGGTACATTCTCAGTGCCAGCCTGGAAGCTGGAAAAGTCATGGTCCAAGGGCTCAGCCCCATTCCTACAGCAGAAGTTCAACTATAGGCCCCACAAGATGAGCCCTCGGACAAGAACAGAGGAGGAGGTCTGCAGTGTCGTATGGTGATGGAAGCCCTGTTAGGACCATAAAGTGCAAGAGCCGGAAGAAGAGGGGACCCCAAGATGCTGGGGACTTTCACAGAGGCTGGCACAGCCTAGGAACCCACATGGAACTGAGGAGCAGGCTGGGTATGGAGACCTGGACCAAGCTCTAGGAGCCCCACCTGCCAAGCTCGCCCCAGGACAGCGAGGGGTGCAGCCCACCTTCAGGGTCGAGGAGCGGGATGATGCCTAGCTGGCGCTCAGCCACATCAAACGCGTGCTCCAGGTTGTGCCGGGCATTGGAGTCCTTCAACTTGTCAAAGTCAATGAGGTCAGGCCTGGGGATGAAGCTGGGCTGTTAAAAGGGGGTGGCCATGGTAGCCCCACTTACAGCACAGCCCCAGCAGGATGCAAGGACACTGGGCAGATGCAGGGAAGCAGGCGGGCAGGGGAGGTGGGAGACAGGAGCAGAGAAGAGCAGGTAGCGGGAACACAGCTGGTGAGGAAGTGGCAGCAGGTGTGACTGAAAGGGGAGGGAAGCAGGGCCACTAGGGGAGGTCAGGGGTGGAAGGGGAACCAGTCATGGTGACAGGACATCCCATGACACGTGCTCACCCCAGCACAGGGCTGTCCTCCTCTTACCGGTGCTTGTGTATCAGAGCATTGAAGGCCAGGCCATCCTTCCAGCTGGAGGTGAAGTTGGTGACATTCACGTGGGGGTAGCTGCATCCAAGAGAAACACTTGAGACCTTAGAAGTAGATCCTTTCACAGTGGCAAGCTATGTGAGCAGAATACACCAGGACAGAAACACCAGGACAGAAACAGAGCTGTGCCTTCTTGAACTGCCTCAACACAAGGGGGTGCAGGAGAGCACACAAGGACACCCCAGCAGCAGTGGCCCATGCAACCCACAGACCCCACAGTCAGACTCGAGGCAACTCTAGAGAAGAATCCTGCAGTCCTGGCTTCAAAGAATAGGGTCAAGACAGACTTGCACCAATCACACAGAAGCGTCTATAGTTCTCACTGATGACATCAGGCATTTCATGGGGATGCCAGCCCCCGGGGGAAGAGAGGGGCTGGTGGGGAACAGGGCTATGGCTGATTCTCAGGCATACACACCCTGCTGTCTTCATCTGGCACCACAACAGCAATGCATCCTTGGCTGAGCGTGTCTCACGGCCCTCCTGAGTTTGGACAACAATGTCCTGAATCTGAGGGTGGCAGAAAAGAGATGTGAACCAGCTGGGCACCTGACTCTGTGCCTCCTTCCTCCTGGGGGCTCCTGCCCTCTTCTCTTCTCTTCTGCCCTCTTCTCTGCGCACTCGCACTGCAGCAATACCGCTGAGACCGTGGGCCTCAGATGCCCGAATCCCAGTCCGAATCAGTGTTATGGCTGTGTCTAAACATACCCAGAAAGCCTCACCCTCTTTCAGAGGTGGCTGAGTCTAGAGCGTGAGTCTGAGTCTGAGTTGTGGTGGGGTGAGGCTAGAGGGTACTAGGATTAAGGGCATGAGTGCTGCCCCATTTAAGAAGTCTGAACAGGGCCGGAGGGTTAGCTCAGTGGTTCCGGCGCCTGCCTCGCAAGCGCAAGGACCTGAGTTCGATCCCGGTAACCACATATAATGCTGGGTGTGGAGACACGCCCACCAACAATCAACACCGCATACCACAATGCCGGACGTGGTGGCTCACGCCTGTCATCCCAGCACTCGGGAGGTAGAGACAGGAGGATTGCTGAGTTCGCGGCAGCTTGCCTGGGCACCATAGTGAGCTCAGGACCAGCCTGAACTACAAAGCGAGACCCTGTC
>PVIC010005832.1:0-55935 GCA_004025085.1 Thryonomys swinderianus
CAAAATACGCTAATACAAGAGTGGAAAGGATTATAATTACTTTCTTAAGAGTCTATTTGCCAATATGAGGTATTTTTTAATTTTATGGGATGTGTTTTTATACAGACACACACACATACGTAATCTATATTGATCAATTCAATATAGTTTGCATCTTCCTCCACTTAAATTTCTTTAAAAGTTTGACTAGCATGTAATTATTTTATATATTGTGATACTGTATAAGCATACTAATACTGCAGCAGCATTAGATTTTCACAGGAGTGTGGCTCCTACCATGAAAAGTGCCTGCCAAGTACCTAGTTTATGTGCTGTTTGTGAAAATCTACTTGAAAACAGAGATAAGTTGCCCACTGTGACAATAAAAGACAAGTGTACGATCAGTGTCATACACTGAAATCACATCAAAAGACTCCCTGGCCTCCGCTCCTACGATCCACCTGTCGAAAAATCATTTTTCATGAAACCAGTCCCTGATGCCAAAAAGGTTGAGGACAGCTGAGGTAGAATATTAGATATCACTACTTTTATGATTTTTTTCAGTTCCCCCGCCTGTTTCCAACCTGTAGTAATGATTCTGCATAATGATCTATTTTTTGTTTTTGTTTTTTTGAGACAGGGTCTCGCTTTGTAGTTCAGGCTGGCTCTGAGCTCACTATGTAGCCCAGGCAAGCCTGGAACTCAGATATCCTCCTGCCTCTGCCTCCCGAGTGCTGGGATGACAGGTGTGAGCCACCACGCCCCACACTGTGGTCTGTGGTATTGATGGCTGGTGGGCTGAGTCTCCACGCCCAGCATTGTATGTGGTTACCGGGATCGAACTCAGGACCTTGCGCTTGTGAGGCAGGCGCCGGGACCACTGAGCTAAATCTCTGGCCTCATCCTGATCTATTTTTACTTATATTTCACATTTATAAAGAGGATTATGTGTAATTTGCCTTTCATTTCCGATTTGATTCATTGAACATCAAACATCTATAGCTGTCTTTTATAACAATATATTAATGGAACCTATACAAAGAACTAAATTTTCAAAGAATTGTTGAACTTGGTCTACCCTTTTGTTTAGGCTAAAGTCAAAGTAAGAAGGAACTTTCACTGGATTTGAACCGGGACAGCAGAGGGCCCTCTCGATCCTTCTTTCCTTCCCTCCCTCTCCGTCCACCTCTTGCTTCTTTCCCAGCCTCTCTCAGTTACCCCTGAAGTTACCCACCTAGGCAAGGCCATGTTTCTGAGACACGGCTCTTGCTGTGTGGCCCTGGCTACTTACTAACTTTATGGGATGAGGCGATCATCCAGCCTTAGCTTCCTAAATAGCTGGGGTCCCACTTGACCCTGCTCTCCCCCTGCTAGGAATATGCCCAAAAGAATTTAAAAAGCCACATTGGAAAAACGGATGTACACCCTGTTCATAGCAGCTCAGTTCGTGATGGCTCAATCTTGGAAACAACCCAAATGCCCATCAACTGGGGACTGGATAAAGAAGATTTGGTTTTTAAATAAAATGGAGTACTATTCTGCCATAAAGAATGACAAGATTGATTCATTTATGTGCAACTGGATGCACCTGGAGGACACGCTAAGGAGTGAAATCAATAGAGCACAGATAGACAAATACCGGATCTTCTTGTTGATATGAGCCCCTGTAGATGCAAATGAGCTCTAGAATGTATGACAGTCTTTGTAGAATGGGAAATTTGGTGTGGGGATGTCATGAGGGGAAGGAATAAATATGTATAACGCACTATCTTTATGTAATAGTCACTAGAATATTAGTACTTGTTATTCAAAAACAAAGCATCATGGCCCAGCCCTTTACCTTCTTTATTGTTCAGAAATACAAAATGAGCACTAAGATTGTCGTATCAGTGCAAAGAACCCTTTTCCTTACCTTTTAATTTGGGTGATTTAATTAATCATGTACATATATACATATATATATATGTGTGTATATATATATATATATATATATGAATGATTTACAGCTGTAGGTTTTAGTCAAAATTAAAACTCATTTTCAAAAGATAGCTATGCAGAAAGAAACTGACCTGATTTTAAAATTACACTGCAAATTATATTTTAAGGGAAGTTTTAAGATCTTCTTTTGATATTAGAACAAGTTTGGGTATGCTCAATATTTATGCAATGTTCCTTGAAAACTATAGAATCTTGAGAATATTAACAAGACATGCAAGTATAAACATCAGCATAATATTTTGCATGACAATTATTTTAAGTCTTAACTTTGATGTAGCTTTAAATCTAATTTACAAACTATTTGATATCAGACAATCTTATAAATATATTCTAGACCTTGAATGCATTTTTGTTTATAATTTTTGAAGCAATCTAAGTTATCTGAAAATCCTACCTGGACACATTTGTTCCACAATCAAACTAGTTTGAAAAAGTAAACAGGTACTTACAGTATAGAGGACATATCACAGGAAGCGCATAGATAGTTGTTAAACTATTCCACTCTGTTATGAAATCCTTGAATCATCACATTCTAAACCTGCTGAGAAAGAGTGAAATAAGTATGTTAGCGTCATATGCTCAGTAGTTATATATGTGACAAAATGACCGAAGAAAATGAGAATTTTATGACCCCATAACCTCCATATATTTGCTCCTTCAGTTTTATATGTTTATGAATTCTTTTGCTTTTTAAAAAATAGAATGGGCTCAGAAAGTGGCAAAAATAATAGGACAACTGTTAAAGAGAAGGACAGCATTGCATAGTGGATTAATGGCAATGTGTCTTCTATTTTAATAAACATTCACAGTATGTTTTTATCAGTCCACGCACAAGAAAAGAAACATTATTGAAAAGAATGGATGTTGCCTGAACTCTGAGGAAGTGAGTATGTTGATAACCATCTACTGGATGGTCTCCATGTTTTTACTTTGTTCCCTTCTAGCATAAATTGCATCTGTAGCGCTAAAAACAGAATAAAACAAAGTCGCTCTCTTATGCTTATAATTATCTGAATGCTTAGCAAAAGAAAGATAAAATAACTGGATGATTTGCCTAAATGTCTTTAATTTTCATCTAATATTTGCCAGCCAAAATACATGGCAGGTATAAATGAGGTCAAGAACCTTCAAATTTTCCTGAATTATTTATTACACAATAACAATCAGATTTAATAAAAACATGGAGATGACTCACTGATATTGATCACCCCAGACAAGAACAAATATCTTTAAATTATGGAACAGATTAAAGTAAAATTAAGGGGAGAGTCACTTCCAATTTTAAGGTAATACTCCTCCAAACTGTATCATGTGGATTTATTCCCTCTTAAAAACGTAGAACAGACTCAGTCAGCTTTGTATATTTACAGATTACAGGCTGTATTTATTTGGTAATGCATACTCACCACACAGACATACATACATGCAGAAACCTTTTGTCCCAATTTTATGTCTTTCAAACAATTGAATTTATTTTCTTGCTAAAACTGACTAATTTTAAAACAAAATTCAGTCCCATTTCTTTTTGGATTTACAGATAGACTTGGCATATGGTATATAGGAAAATAAACATAGTTCCACCTATTTGGTATGTTTCCTTCATACACTCTTGTTTATTGAATTTTTGACATTAAAATAAATCTTTACACTCATGGCATTTTCTTAAATTTTTATGAGAACAGACATTTATACCTTTCTCTATATTTTGTAAAATCTACTTATCATTTTAAAAGATGTGTGGTTGTCAAACATCAAAGTAATATAAGGCAAGCTTTATTTTCCTCATTTTTCAGGCTTCTGATAATTCAAACAACTCATCCATAAAGAAACTGGAAAATATCGTGGCTGTGAGCCGAACCCAGAACTTTAAAATGCCTAATACTTCTGGTTACAGTCTTCACTTGGGCGCGGACTTTTGCACAGTGTTTATAAGACTACAGCGACTGGACCTCCCCTTTCAATGTGAGCAGAGACCCCACTTAGGGAAACGAGGAATGAGATGCTTTGTAAGTACTGTAGCTACTTCGCTGAAACCGTGTGTATCTTGTGCTAAAGACAGTTGAGTAGAAACACAAACACTTTTTATTTAAAGTATGCATGTATTGTTTATAATTCTTTATATGAGTTCAGAACATTTAATAATACTAACGGAGTAAGGACATTTAAAGCTATGGCCAGTGGTTCCAGACAGGCATGGTTTTTGAATATCTATGAATTTGTAAAATGTTTTTTCTGTCTCATCAAAAACCACTCTTATGCCCACTATGCCTGTTTTTAGTGTCCAAACCTCTGAACAGATGTTTTCAAAATGATCTTAGCTAGGAAATCACAAAAATCAAACATTTAGAATTCTTTCCGGAGTGACAGAAAATAACGACATTACAGAGACTGGCCTGAGTTTTGTTTTCTATTTGGCAGTTTGTGTGTGTGTTTTGTGTGTGTGTGTGTGCGTGCGTGTGTGCACGCATGTGTGTGTGCGCGCGTGTGTTTTGTGTGCGTGCGTGCGTGTTTTGTGTGTGTGTGCAGCACGTGCGTGTGTGTGCGTGTGTGTGTGTTTGTGCCTCGATGGTTCAGTGAGCTGAATAAATGACACAGTTAATGGAGTTACTTTCATACCATGATTATTTTTGTTGATGTTTTATTCAACTGTGGCTATTACTGTTTCTGGTCTCCTTTTGTATTTCATGTAGAGAAAATCATTTTCTTCCATTCCCTGAATTTATGTCTAAATCATTCATGACGAACATTTTTCTCCTTTGTTTTCTTGCTCTTCAGTCCTACAGCATTCAAGACATCTATTGCCCTAGGGTAGAAGGGAAATGAAACATTCACTTTCTTCCAGTTCCCACTCAATGCATGGTTTAGAGTCCAGCAGGACTGAGGAGGGAGGGTTTCTCCAGACCCTCGAGCCCTTCCTTCCGTCTCAAGGCAAGATTTGGAGGGTTAGTCAATGACTTCAATGATTTGCCAAGATTCACAGTTAGTAATTTGAAGATGAAACACTAAGATGATTCATTATTGGTTTTATGTTTCATACATATGTTTGTCAGAAAACATAAAGGACCGTGCATGGAATTTGTATAAAGGAATTTTGCATCATCTAAAAAAGCAAGAAGAATGAAACGTGCTCATCTGAGAAATGCCAGAGCGGGTGGCGATCGCTGCTCTTGTCCTCTGGTCCCAGCTTCTCTGGGTGGGACCTGCAGGGCCCCTTCTCAAGGACGGTCGGGGCTCCTGCCCACGACCGCGGGAAGAGCCCACTGTGCGCAGCGGCACTGTGGCCCTGTGTGCGCCTCGGTGGCCGTCAGGGAGCACCCCGGCCGCGAGACCTAGGCCGCAGGCCTGTCTTCCTTGGCTGTCACGGAGGGGTAAGAGGCTCCAGCGGACCTTCGCTTCATCCAGAGGCCTGTAAGATTCTTAGCCCTAACCAGAGACAGGAGGGGGCCCAGAAGTGACCCCGAGGGAGCTGATCCCCTAAACCCGAGCCAGAATGAATTAGCAAAGTTATCAAGCAGAGAAAGAGTGAGGAAGACCCGTCAGCCCCAGTGCGCTGGTTCGGCTCCAGGTGAGACAGGCCTCCGACGGGGCTGCGCGCGAGTGGAGGACTCAGCCTCTCGCTCAGTGCTTCGCAGGGTCCCGGGCGCGAGGTTCCCTGCAGGGACAAACAGTGCATATTCAGGAGGAGGAGAAACGCCGCCGCATCTTCAGCTGTCGTCGTGCAGGTCACAGGGGCAGTGGAGAAGCCGGGTGGGCGGGCCGCAGCGGGCCTTGGAGGCCCCAGGAGCGTCCGGAAGAGGGCAGGCTTTATTTAGCATGCCAAAGGATGAGAGGGTTTTGACTGGGGCATTGACATGGTCCAATTAAAGATTTAAAGGGTCACTTCTAATGTTCTGTGGGTAGCGGAGAGGCAGGCTTGACAGCAGCCCCCAGTGTAAAGGACACCGCAGTTGCTGAGTTCAGGGATGTCTTGTCTGGTGGCAGCAGTAAAGGAAAGAAGCATTGGGTGGGTGTGTTTGAATTAAGTTTAAATCTGATTTATTAATTTTATAAATATAAATGTGTATCTGAGCCATCATGGAAATGAAGGTAATTAGTTTTAGTTAAATAACATAATTTCGGATTTATGCCCCTATTTACCAAAGGGGAAAAATAGGGAGACGTATTAGTTTAGTTCATTACTGTCTTAAGTTACAATAAAGCAGCTGGGAAAAGTATGCATATAGTTAATAATATTTGATACTGTATAGTTTAAAACAAAAAATGAAATGGAAAATGGAAAACTGCACATGAGAAGCAAATTTTACAGGACTTTGAATGATGCTGTTAGAAACACCTCAGGTGTGTTAAAAACTGAGTCCAATCACAGGAGCAAGTTCCTTAATTCACTTCACCAGATGTGGTTAGAGGACATTTCATTTTGAAAAACCTCGCCATTACTTTATGTCCTTTACAGCAAGGAATGAGGATTGCTATGAGAAGAACTCAGTCCATTCCTTTGTACTTTAAAGACTTTCATGGTTAGAATTTGAGAATTACTACACTGTTTACGCTGTCTTCGCACACAGTACACATGTGTTTCCCAATGCCGTCGCTGAGCTGCCAGCTTGGCGGCCCCCGGGGCGTCTACCAGTCCGCCTGGCCTCGTGGGCGGGCTGAGGGAGGAAGGAGCGAAAGAGCCGCGCCGGACGGCGACAAAGCGTCTGGCCGGGGACACCGCGCGGAGACGGGCCCGAGCCCCGGGCTGGAGAGCGCTGGGCTCTGCGGAGGGACCGCGGCGCGGCCGGCCGGGCCCGCAGGACCCCCGAGGGCCCGCTCGCGCCCAGGGCTTCGGCTGATGACCAGGAGCGACGCTGAGGAAGGAAGAAGTGTAGTCTGTCCAGACCCGGTTGTGAGGGATGCACATGTACTCCATCCAGCGGGCGGCCGGAGTCGGGACGCGCTGCCCGGTCCACACGGCTGCAGGCGCCCCGGTGCTGCCAGTCCGCCCCGCGCAAACAGCTCGGGGGCCCCGAAGAATGGCTTTTGCCAAAGTCCGAGAAGAGGAAAACATTCCCTCACAGAACAGAAATGTTGACCCGCCCTTTACATGAACCAGAAAGAGGAAGAAGAATCCTGACTTTGCAGTACAAATCCAGGAGCGGAGGGAGTGGGGGCCATGGTGGCCCCTTGAACATCTTCTTTCGAGACAGTGTTGGGCTGCGCAGGTCACAGCTCAGCCACCCGGAGCGTGAAATCCACAGCACCGAAGAGGAGCGGCCACGGGAGACGCCGGGGGCCCCGCTCGCTCTGACGGCCCTGCTCGGCCTCCACCACCCGCAGCCCTGCCCTGCGCGCCCACGGCCTCGCCCTTCCCTGTCACCCCGCGGGCCTGGACGTCGCGTCCCGGCCTCTCAGTCCCCAGCAAACATGCTGCAGACGCCGTGAGCCGGGGAGCGCGGGCCGGGCACTGCCCGGGCGCCGCGGGTTCTGCGACTTGCGGGGTTGCTGCGGGACCCAGGGCGGCACTCAGAACCTCGCCAGGCACCTATGCCCTCAGGACTCAAACTATACTTAGATGTGGAGGGTGGCGACTGGGACGACACATGTTTGAAATGGATTCGTCTCCCTTCCCACGCACACTTTATCAGTCAGATATTTCAACACAGAGGACGTCAGGGCGTGCGATGCGGAGCCCGCGAGGGCCAGCTCCCGGCCTTCTCACCCACGGCCAGGAGGTGTGACCGGAATCCTCCTGGTACGTCTTTCCTGGAGCACCATTTCATTCCGAGCTTTGAGGAATTGGATGAATTCAAAAATAAAGATGCATCATGAATAAAGTGCGGAAGGCATAGGCACTTTAAAACTTACTAATTTATTGAATCCTTATTGTGACAGGCAGAACCCTGGATACTGACATAAAGGCAGTAATTATGCCCACACAATTTTGATTGTCTTGTTCAAATTAGTGAAAAAGGAAAATATGTACATTTTAACATGAATATGGAGAATTTCCATAGAACACAGTTGAGGAATATTTTGCCATTGACTGGTGATGTCATCAATCTTTTTGTACCGTCAGCCAGAGGTTAGCACTGGACGGGCGCACCAAAGACCTGAAGGGTAAGTGTTGTAGGTATCACAGGACAAGAGGCAAAATCAAGGTTGCCCTGCAAAGATCCAGGTCCAATTCTTGCTGTGTGTTCTGTACTCGTTCTTGAGGACTGAACACGCACATCCATAATGGCTTATCGGGATGAAATTCAGACGAGCCCATAATAAATATTTTCATTCTAAATTTCACTGACATCCGTCCAGAGGTGCTCTGATGGCGTGCATGTGTCTTTCAGCTGAATCAAACAAGTTCAACACTCCATGCTCCATTTCTCTGGTCTGCACCATGTCAGGATGACTCACGCACAGGGTGCTGAGTCCAGATCTCGGGCTGGGGAAAGAGCCTTCGCCGGGCCGGTGCCTGCGGTGAACAGGATGAGAGTCAGCCTGGCCCGGGCGGCTCCTCCCAAGGCCGCTCACGCTATTCCGGCTTCTTCGGATGGCATTTTGAGTTCTGGTCTTACACATTACGGCTTCCCTGGGAGGAGGATCTAAAACAAGAGATCAGAAAGAAAGATTGTGCGGTGCTTACAGTCCTCCTCAGTTCTTCCCAGAAAGCAAAATGATTACTGAATCCAGAGGTCAGAAAACGGGCCAAAGACAGACAGGGGGGAACAGTTTTTATTTTTTATCGTCTACGGCAATGAAATATACATTTACGTTTTGAGCACCTGCTTTAAAAAACCTCCAATGAGATTGAGCCGGTTGCATAGACAAAGGAGGGCTTTTAGTAAGTGCCTAAGCCTCTTCCGAATCTCCCTCCCTCCCTCCCACTCCGTTCTCTCATAAAATTGGCGAGATGAAAAGGCGGCAGAAAAGGAGAGAGGGAGCGAATGAAGGGGCAAAGCAGGGAGAGCCAGGAAAGAAAGCCGGGCCGATTTCATTTCCCCTGGGCCCCTGGCGGTCGGCCGGGTCCGGGGGCGGAGCCGCTGCGGTCCTGGGCCGGGTGTTCGAGCCCGGCCTCTCCCGCTCCGGCCTCCGACGGCTTCCTCCCCTCGAAGCTGAGGGCGCAGGACAGGCTCTTGCAAGGCTCAGCGTGGTCCACGGTCTACGCTCCGGCGCTTTTCCTCTCTAGTGCTAGTTGCCAAGTTTTATCAAGCACCAGAATCGTTTGAGCAGTTCATCGATGGCTTCCCAAAACAGAGCCTGTGGAGAAAGATATTTCCAGGGATGCTGATACGTATGTGCGCACAGGACCCAGAATCTCTGTATCTAACTTGCCTATATCAAAAGGTAACGTTTTGCAGATTTGTAGGGACTATGCTATGTAAAATAGATCAGTTTCTAAAGTATAAAAACAGAGCGAATGAAAGATAACGAACAGGAGGCAGGCGCCGGACGAGGGAGGCGCCGGGCAGAGCGCAGGTGGCAGGACGGGGGGACTCGGGAACCAGCCGCGCCAGCCCTGCGCACCCCAAGCGCCCCGCAGCCCAAGGCCCAGCCGGTCCAGACCAGTCGCGCTACAGGAAAACAAGGCGGGGACGGCGAGCGCGAAGAGGCGAGGGGCGGGGCCGCAGGGGAGGGTCGTGGGCGGAGTCAGACCGCGAGACGCGGCACGTTCTGTCACTTGCCCACGAGGAGCACGAAGCTTACACGCGACAGACGTTCCCTCAAGTCACCCGCAGAAGGCCGCAGACCCCAAGCCGCGACGCTGCCCACGCCGGGGAAGCCGAGGCAGGACGCGCCCGACTTTCAGTCCGGCCGCGACGGTTAGCGGAACCTGTCCGAAAATAGTAATAATAACTTTAAAAACCCAAAAATATTTTGTAAGGGGTAAAAAATAGATCAGTGCCAGACTGTCTGAAATGGTTGAAAAATTAGATTATAGAAACTCAAATCATTATTTAACTTTAATTTTGAGCATAAATGGGTTGCATGAGAGATGTTTCCATATAAATTTTAAGTTATGAAACTTGTTACAGTTTTTTTTTATTCAGAGCAAATCTCTTAGGAAATTAATTCTGAAAAGCAATAAAAGTTAGAGGTTGGAGTGTAGCTCAGGGGAGACCCCTCACGGAGTTCATCCTCCAGCACTAAATATAAATAAGTAAACAAATACATAAAAGCTTTGCAGAGCCCGTTTCTACTTAGCAAAAAAGCAACATGACTACTAATAAGCGCGCCACCTGGGTATTTTATATCACTAACTCACTACTACAGACTGAGGTCTTTTATTTTTCTAAAGTTATGCTTACTTTATGAAAACTTTGTAAATCTCCAAATTTCTTATTTAATTCTACTTATCAAATAATATTCAGAGAAAGTTAGGAGTTCATCTCAATTTTACTTATAATGCTTGCGTTAAGCTCAGTGATTTCAGGTGTGTTCTGATAGTATGGGATTTACAAGTAAATCAAGTTCTTTTAAAAATTACATTGCATTCTTTAGACTGTCAGGTAATCTTCCCACACAGCTGTATTCTGACTCGCTGTACAGAAGGCAGAGCCGTTTGTTTCCAACACACTTATCTCCTTTTGAATCACTTTAAACTTGAATTTCAGGATTTTAATAACCTAAATAAAGGCATCACGTTTTTCGGTCTTAACCTTGTCAGGGTGAGTATTTCACAGTTGTGAATGGATACTGACATTAAGAAGCAATGACAGAAGAGAACACATTGCTTCCATTCAGGGAAAGAAAAATACTGTATGATCTATATATAATTTTTAAAGAGTCTTATAGAGTCCATGAAAGTGACAGAGAACAGAAACACACTGATCGAGGATTACCAAGTCTTAAATGATGTGATGTGTATTACAAAACTGCTAAAATGATAGGTTTTAATGTACTTACTGCCAAAAAAGAGGGCTTGCTGAGGTGATGGATATATTAATTAGATTACCTGAATCTTTCTATAGCTTGTGTAGAGATCAAACATCCGTTTGGACTCCCAAGCATACAAAACTAGTATTTGCCAATTTAAAAACTCAAAGAATGAAAACAGCTAAATACTAAAATAAATTTGTTTTGTAAGTATGTTTTCTGTTTTGTAGATGACCCACTGGGTCGGGAGAGAGTGGGGAGGTGGAGGCCGTGGACAGAAAGCCGGTACTGAAGTACTTTGATCTTCAACTGTGTATGAATTATTTGATGAATTTATATGATAAAATCCTTTGTTAGAAATGTAAATGAGCCTCAGAATTATTCTGATTTTGATGTTAAATGATTTCAGAGGATCTAGTTGTTCTTTTAAATATCTGGCTGAGATTATTCCCCATTGTCGATGGAGTATGTTCCCCCCAAAGGATATGCTAAATTCTTAATCCCCAGTGCCCATGAAATTTGGAAATAGAGCCTTTGAACATAACTTTTAACAGATATGAACCAGTTAAAGTGGATATGTTAGTAAGTTTGATTCTGATAATCATTTCACAAGGTATGTACATATCAAAACATCATGCTGTACAACTGAAATATATAAAATTTTATTCATCCAGAGCATCTTAATAAACTGAGCGGAACAGTGAGATTACCTTGGATTGGGATGAGCCTTAACTTCATTGGCTGGTATTCTTGTATGAACAGACATTTTGGAGACACAGAAATACACTGAAAGAAAGTTGTAAAGACTTGAAAGGATACTGGAGTAACTGAAAGACACCAAATCAATGCTAAAAACTGAGAAATGTCAAGAACTTCTGGTGAGCCCTCGAAGTCAGAAGAGGCAAAGAAGAATTGTTGCCGAGACTTTGATGACAGTCTCATCCTACCTACACCTTCGCTGTAGACTTCCAGCTTCCGGAATTGGGAGAGAATCAATCTCTTTGATTTTGATATGCATGGTCTATAGTAATTAATTATGACAGCTTGGGAAATTGATGTGTCCCTTATAGATTTAATTTCTACTGAGCAAGCGGGCTGTTTATTGTAGTAGTGGAATGCGCCAAAGCTGAGGGTTTTCATAAGAAGAAAACTGAAAATCCTGTTCACTTTGGAGGTGAAAACTGCCAAACAGGAAAGTAGATGTTATGTACTACAAAAAATAAATAAGGGAGGGGATCAAGAGTCAGATGGAGGCTGAGGGCTACAAAGAAGAGGAATGAAACACGAATTCCAAAGCATTTTGTCAGTAGACTAACTTCCACAAGAAATGTAAACGTACTAGTGGAATAATCTGAGAAAAACAAAAATTCCTCTATTTTTATCCACACATATGCACAGATCCAATAATAGAGATACGATTTGTCATCACAAGCCCTAAAGCCGTCTGACGTAACAGCACCGCGTGATAACACTCCTGCCCTGCCCCGTGCCGCCCCGTCCTCGTTCCTGTGTCCGCACCGCGCTTGGCTCGCGGGCTCCGCGGGCGGCACAGTGGCGGACGGTGTCTTTTCCTGACCGTCGGTTTTCGAAAGCTCAAGGCCCAAAGAGGGGCCAAGCAGAAGTCGAGGTCGTGATCGCCGTTTTCCTTGTGACTAAGTTTTCACTGCCTTGGCCCTCCGCTGTTTCTGTAAAGGGCTTTGACATTTCAGCGCGGGTGACCAGCGCTTATGTAGCTTGCCACGTAGTCTGCTAGAGCATGACCCACAAGAATAATGCACATTCAAATGACTCTCTCTAGCACGTTAGAGAGATGTTTCTGTTTCAAACTGAGTATACTTGAGGAAAACACAATTTTTGCACGTTACATTTTGTGGTATAAAACAAATATGAGTCATACATGTGAATCATACATAAGCCAAGCTAGAAGCTTAAAACTGCTCGTTTATACAAATCTAAGTTAAGGGTGGTTATATGATAGCAAAGTATACTTTGAAAGTTGACTCACAGTCCACCTGCAGCAGCTTTTTGGGAAACAATTTATAATGCCACTTGTGCAGAAATACTTGAACATATAAATCCTACTAGTTAAAAATCTCTCTAAGAGGCACCGATCTTAGGACTCAAACAGTGAATTAGAAACCATCTATATTAATCATTTTATCCATCTCTGGGATAAAATACGCAATAGTGACAAGTTTTTTTTTTAAAGGGAAAGATTTACTTAGCTTACAGTTTGTAGAGTTCAGTCCACAATCAGGCAGCTCTAAGGCGAGGCGGCGCACTGCAGAGGGCACTGATTCACGGGGAAAGGGGGCCTTAGCCAGCGCCTTTCTGTGCCTTTTAACTTTTCCAAACCACTGAGATTAGGATATGTCAAAACAACCAGTGGATGGTTAACCCCAGGATCGTATACTCTCGATTTAGCCCCCCTGAAAAAGCCCAGTAGCTGCTTGATCTGGAGGAACACGTAGACACAGCCATCACATGCCGTCTTTGGCCCCTGGAAGATGTATGCATGTCCCTCTGCACAAAAGGCACCGGGTCCAGCTCTAGTTGCTGCACGGTCCTCGCATTTTCGGCATTGCTGAAAAGTCCAACTTCAAAGACTCCTCCGAGACTCAAGGGAAGCTCACAGCTGCAAGACTAATACAAATGAGAAGAAAGTCAAACACTTCCGACATTCAGTGCCACAAGGTAGGCATTTCTCTTCCAAAAGTTATAAACAGGGATACAAAGGAATGGGCCCAACGGAAGCCCAAAATCCAGCGGGGCAAACGTTAAATTCCTCAGTTTGACAATCTGTGCCAAGCCACGGACTCCGAAGGGCTTCGGCGGCTCCTCCCCCGCGACAGTCCTGGGGCGAAGCTCCCGCGGCTTCTCCCGGGGCGGCTCTGCTCGCCCCTCGCTCTCCTCGGACGACTCCGCTCCTGGCTCCTCCGGCGCCCGCGCGCACCTCTGCGGCACCCCCGCCCTCTCAGGGCCGCTGTCCGGCTCCCGGGCCCTCCTCTGGCTCGGGGCATCGGCGCAGAAGGCTCCCGACCCGCGGCCCTCGCGCTCTGCGTGCGCCCCAACACGGAGGCCGCCACGGCCCGCTGCCAGGGGGGCTGCAGCGGCCGGGGCGGAGGAGCCGGATCGGCCTCCCAAGCACGGCGCTCCGGGACTCTCTCCTCAGAGCCAGGCCATTCGCCTTCGCAGTTTCGAGGCTGCCAAGGGCGGATGCCCACCGGCTCTTCTGATGCCCTCGGGCCATCTATTCCAGGGCCATCTTTTCTGCTTTCCGATTCCTTCTCAGCAATCGAGACGAGCAGTTATTTACGTACAAATTTTCTACACATAGCTTTTTATCATTCTAAAGCATAAAATTAAACTTCAAATCAATTCTCATCAACACAGATTTTCAAGAAATAAGGATCGATTCCTGCAAGAACCCTGGTCCTTACCTCCACCTCTAAACATGACATTGGAGCCGCAGACCACTGGAATCACAAGTCATAAAGATTCCACTATTTCAGGGAAATGCTCCGCTTTGGATTTTGCATTCCTACTTACACACACATGCAGGCAAACACAAGACACCTGACAGTAAACCGAAATAGCTATTTGTAGTCAAATATATCTCCTTACATAAATGTTTTCTATTTATCACAGACTGTTGATGTTGAATGGGTGGAAAATGGAGCATGCACCGCCTTTTCTCCCCAAGGAAAGAAGCTGTGATCTCCTTCTCACATGCAATGTAATGTAACACATGCAGCTTTCTTAATTTTTCCCTAAAATTATTCTGAAGCTCATTCAATAAAACAAGACACGTGCACGCACATGTATCTTCCCGTGAATTAGTAAATATCCTCAGACATTTATAAACTTGAAACTTTTGCACAGTAAAAGAATCAGTTTAAAAACTAAAGCAGGAGATGAACATAGATATATTTAGTTATTTTCAGAATTCAAGTATGGTTACCCCGCTATCACCTGGGCCCGCCTGCCTATCCGTGTCACCCCCGTGCCCCACCCTCATCCTCTGCAGTGGATCTTTGCCCACTTTCAGTCCTGTTTGGACTGCTGGGACCGGCCGCACCTCTTCCCTCCACCAGGACAGGTGCAGTCTGGCACCTTCTGTGCTGGGAACTGCCTCCCAACAGGCAGCTGCAGCTTTGGATGACGCCACTTTAAACCTCAAACTCTCACACAGTCCCTCAGTACGTGGATGCCAGAGTCTGTGCAGCTTAGCATGGAATGAAAAGGATGGGCTTTCAGATTCTAATTAAAAGGCACATTATAAGACAAATAGGAAACAGGGAAATAGACCTTTTGCAAATAGGGTAGGGACCAAGAGATGGGGAAAGAGCAAGGAAAAGGAGGGGTAAGAACAAGTGAGGTGTGTTATGTGCACATGTCAATGCCCCACGAGGAATGAGCTCATCTTGTGTTGCAAACCTGTATTAATAAAAATTTTTAAAAAATAAAGGCAAAAATAAATTTTAATGTCCATCTTTCTAGGCCTATCTATCATCACTTTTCACGATCCCATAGATATGTAATCCATTTCCAAATTATTTTACATCTTTAGATAATTCCACAATTTTGACCATATTTTTACTTTTGGTTAATATTCCCCTTAAATTAATGAAATTCTTAGAATATTGTTAGTTGTCCTAATTCAAAGTAATAAACTCTGTAGACATTTTATGGTAAGAGGAGGTAAAAACTGAGAAACACAATTAACCTCTGGTGTACTCATCACCACTGCAAATCTTCTAGCTATTTTTCTTGGAAGTGTTATTTCCTGAGTAAACAGAAGTGAATAAGTAAAAAGGAAATGATTGAATTACAAATACATGGAATCAATTTTCACTCAACTTCAGCACCTTCAAGCTGGACTAACAAATAAAAAAAGATTTATTAGTATTCCATTGACCTTTCCTTTGCAGACTACATAAAAACCTCAGGGGCTAGCTTAGAGTACACTTCATGAAGGTTACACATAACGTACAGGGTCATCTTGCTAGTCTGCCATTGAGTTTTTCAGTGTGAATTAGAAAACTAATTACACGGTTGTGTGCGGGGACATTGAGTATGTATTGATGAGTCTCTCCTCATGAGAATCTGGATTTGTAATAAAATGAATGCGCTTTGGGCCATCAAGAAGCAGACATCAGATAATGACATTTAGTACTCCAAATATACAAAAAAATTAGAAATATTAGGCAAGGAACAGAAAATTGAATGTAAATTCTACATGCCAGAATACTTAATTATTTGAGAACATTGGGATCTTGTGGCACTTTATCATTTTCGAGTGATTTTGAAAGAGACAATCTGAGTGTTTAGTCTCTGAATGGATACAGTGGAAACTTCTCTCTGAGGATTGCTGATGGGATACTGCTTGTGACATTCTGAAAACAAAGCCAAATATGCAATAAAAAGGAAGAAGAGAAATGTCACAGTAGCAGGCAAGGCTTTAGATTTCAGATGAAATTCGCATCCTGTTACACAACCAAGTCACATAGTCCATATGTGCCTGAAGCTAAAATAGCATTTAAAGTGAGGCACAAAGAGGTGCCCTGGCTGCTTTATCCTCCAAATTGTTGTGAGTCAGCCTTAGTGATTTATTTTTTTACGATAAGGCCAGAGAAACTCTGCAAACTTTATACAGAATTCCACATCCTACAGTAAAATATGAGAATTTATCTCTTATTTATCATCACCTTGAAAAATATTTACTGAATAACAACTCCGTACAGGGTTCTGATAATGTACAGGTAAAACAAACACGGACTCATTCATTCTCCGTGCTTGTTCTTTCTTCACAATGACTACAGAGACAGCTGCGAGGGGAAATTAGGGTGTATTGTGCTAAAATATATGATAAGGACCTGCACAAAATTTTATGGCACCAAAGAAGGAGATGTATACAATTGAATCTCAGGGGAAATGTTTCACAAAAGATGCAATGCCTGATGTGTGTCACCTGGATTTCAATGAAGCATCTGAAATAATTTCTAACGCATTCCTCTGGCTGAGATCAGTATGTGTGAGCAGGGTAAGTGGTCTGTTTATTGAGTCCTTTCCTGGCAGACCTGACCTACCAAGGAAACTGGCCAGCGGATCACTATGAGACTACAAGAGCTCTCTAATTTCTGTCATTGAACTTTTATTTCTTTTAAAATGAATGATTTGGTCACATGCAAGACAACGCATTCAAGAGTGATTCTAACTACAAAGCTATAACTGCAATGCAAACCAGTTTACAAAGGCTTCAGAGACTACTAAGTTGAAAATCACATAGGAATTTAATAGCAAAATAATAGAGTTGTAGTTAAAAGTCTTTGGAGAGTGTAAAGAAATGGAAGGATTCGGCTAAACAGTCTTTCTGGTAAAAGAATCTAGAGTCATAGCAATAAAAAAATCACTGTGAGTTGTAGGTGTCGATGAATCATGAAATGCAATAAGTATATCTTCTCAGGGACAGGTGAAACAATATTTTTGCCAATGGAAAAGAAGAGCTGAATATCAAAGGGAGGTGAATTGGAATGTATAGGTTTTGAAAATCATGTTTCATAACAGAGAATTGAAAAATACTGGAGATTTTTAGAAAAAAATTTTCTATAGGACAGTAAGAAACAGTAACGAATTAGTCACTTCTTCAATTTACTCAATCTGCCAGTCTTTATTTTTTCTTTTAGAAATATAGGTATGTGAGACACATGCTGGGAATAAATAAACAAACAACCATCCCCTAAGGCCTTTTTATTCTAGTGCAGGATTCTTTGACTTTGCAGGGTACTAGGCATATTCTTTTTTTTTTTTTTTTTGCTTTTTGAGACAGGGTTAGGCATATTCTTCAGCCTCTGGAAATTATGCATCCTTGACTTTTTATAATGATGGGTCTCTTACGATTAGTAATGGTTTTAAAATGTTTTAAGAAGCCCTTGTTGGTGGAAGAGGCAGAGTCATAGACAATGACAAAACACGAGCGGCAATATGTTTTGTGAGATACTATAATAGAGAATGTGCATGCTTTATTTTTATTATTCCAGAAGAGGTAGAATGTTATGTAAGCAAGAATGGTTTTCTTGGATTTCCTCACAGTAGAAGCTTTATTTTTGATAGGGGAAAAGAGAAGTTGTATAATATTTTCTTTTTAGGATCGCTCATAAAATTATCTCAGAGTAGGAAATTAAACTACGTTTTATCTTAAGGATTTTATTTTTTATTGCATGTGGTTTTGCAAAGTTCATTGAAAATGATGCTGTTTTCATCTTTTGTGCAGCATTTATATACTAATAGACGGCCTACAATCACTTCCTTATACACTTTACTAAGTCATTCTCTCATGTGCCAATATTGCTTCAACATGTCTTTTATGTTGCGGTTTTCAGGTGAATGTTGAACAGTTGGCTTTCTGGGGGAAGCGCCTTCATGGTAGTGTTCGTTCTTTTCTATGGTGTAAGTGGTTCCACTAAAGCCAATTATAAGTCGCAAAAGCACAAAACTGAAGGCAGTGCTGTGAGACAGTCACATTTCCTCTCTGGCTGCACTGCACCCCTGTTTTGAAGAGTCTGAAATGACCCTAAGAGTCAGAATTACAGGGATAACTAAATCTATGCTTTTCCTAAAGATGACCCTTTCGGAGAGGAAGGCAGTGTGCACATGACTATTACATTAACCTCTACAAAGTACAAGCCGCTTGAGCTTCTGCACCCTAGAATCTGACCTAAGTCTTCAAATTCTGGAGTTTGAAAAGATAAAGTAGGGCCAGAGAGTCAGTGGTTCCGGCACCTGCCTCGCAAGCGCAAAGTCCTGAGTTCGATCCCCAGTAACCACATACAATGCTGGGCGTGGAGACTCACGCCTGTCATCCCAGCACTCGGGAGGCAGAGGCAGGAGGATTGCTGAGTTCGAGGCTTGCCTGGGTTACATAGTGAGCTCAGGGCCAACCTGAACTACAAAGCGAGACCCTGTCTCAAAAAATAAATAAATAAATAAATAAATAAAAAAGAAAGATAAAGTAAATACTTGTGTTTTGTTCTTTCTCTCTCAGGGAGAAAATGGACAGAATGGTTTCAGTCTCTGTTTAGGCTCAAGTGATGCAACTACAACTATGTCCCATCATGCCTGGGGAAGTCAGGCCGACTCTTACATAGCATTCTGTATCTCTGACTTTTACTCGGTGAGATAGAAAGTCACAGAAGTTTATGAGTAGAGGATAGATGTGATCCAATCCATATTTTAAAATAAACACTGTTATGTCAATTAGAGTTCACAGGCAAACAAAGGAACTAATACTACAATCAAGATGAAGAATTCTTGTACCTTGGGTCAAGGATTCAGAGGGTAAGAAATTGTAAGATTCTGGATCTTGAAAAAATAAATTTCAATTTTCCTAACTGATAATTGGCCTGGGGAAAAGAGGAGTTAAAGATGTCTAGAATTATCTTAACTTTTGTCATTGCCATTTACTGAGTTCACCTGGTTTAAGCTTGATGATAAAGGTTTTCCATTTTATGCATCATAAATTTGAGATGTACTTAACAAGTAGTAGAATTGTGTGGGTAGTTGGCTATATAATTTATACATTCATGGCAGAAGTCCATGCTAGATAGTTTTTATGAATCTTTAGGTTTAGAAAATAAATCAATAGACTTAGTGAAAGCCATTATACCTTGCTCTTTTAATCATACACACTCATTTAATGCTTTAGTGGTTCATTATAATTTCAGTTTTACAGATGAGGGAACTGAGGTGTGGACAGACAGAGAAATATGACTAGAGCAAGGTCACAAGGCAGTTAAGCTAGTGTTCAAAGCCGGACGGCCTGGAGCAGAGGTTAGTGCTATTAGCCACAAAGCCTGACCTGAAATGGGATCAAATCAGCCACGGAATGAAAGAAAAAGCCCAGAGCAGGCCCATATCTAGAGGCTCCACAGATGGGACGCAGCGGTGAAGCAGACGCAGGAGACTCCAGTCCTCCACATGGGAAAGCGTGTCTTTTGGAAGGCAAGTAAAGAAAGGGTTTGAATTTCTAATGAGCTTCAACTTGATTAAACACTGCTGGTAATTAATGTAAAACAGGACTGAGGTTTTGTCTATATTTATCAACTCCACAGTTGTGGGTAACACAAGAACAACTATGGTAATTGAAGGCGCAAGGCTCATTGGGGTGCATTCAAGGTAAAGATTAAATTAGAGACTTAGGCAATGTAGACTTCTCTGTAAAGGAATTTTCTGTGAGGAGGATCAAAGAAACAACAGGATAGCTCAGTGGGAACAATACAGATCACTGTAACAAGCACTGCGGGCAGTGGAAAGATCTGTGCTGTGTTGAGATCAACCTACACATTAGTGAACACGCATTTTACAAGGCTGGACATGGATATAACCTTGTTACATTTAAATCATCAGGCCTTCTCCTGCGCCTGTGTCTGTAGAGGTGGTTGTTTATATGTGTGGACGGCTAAGTATGAAGTAATGGCACAGGTGATGTGCCGTTGGAGGTAGCGTATAAATAAGAAGTCACCTTCTGTCCAGAAAAGATACGCGGGTTCGTGACAAAGACGGTGGCCTGAGCAGAAGGGCTGTCTGAGGAAGGGCATGGGGGCGGACAGGGCTGTCTTCTTGAGACAGGTCTGTTTTGGAAGGAAAAACAAGGACCGACTTTGCAGCCCCACTGCCTGGAGTGCTTTGCCGGAGATCTCACAGAAGAGACGAGTTCCTCGTTCAAGCATGGTTTGAGAAGGGCTGAGCTAAGCAAGAAAAAGCCGCTTTGTGTTAGAAACTTTCTCGGAGCTTTGAGACTATACAACAATAGCAGCCCTAAGATTTGTCTGACCTTCGATTCTTTTCATTTTTTACTGATTTTATCTTTACTGGTATATTGTATATACACATCATGATCACACTCAGTATCGGGAATTTGTACCAGTATATGACACAATTTAATTCTCACTTTTTCCTACTGCGCTACCTACCCCACACCTCACCCCCTAAATACGTAAGCTTTGGTTCTTGTAGGACCGTCACATTTTTCTCTTCACCCCCCGTCACCCCTCCACCACACTGGCCCCTGAAAGCGGCCTTCGATTCTTCCACGGTGCAGCCTCGCATTTCAGAGGACAGTAGCCTAGACTGGGAAGGCCCGCGCTTCGCAGGCCCGCTGACTTCGCCCAGACCTCAGAGTCTGGCTCGCAAGGACCGAAGGAGGAGCCGGAAGCAGAGACGAGGGTTTTGGCGGTGACTCTGCGCCTGTGCTGCCTTCGCGAAATCTGTGAGCTCTTCTGTCGCCGGCTCTGTTTGCATCTGAACGCTGGGAGGCCATCGGCCTCCTCGGAAGCACCACGGCGCGGATGACGGCACGAGGGGAAGCCCCTGGGGTCCTTTCACAGGCTCAAGTCACAGAAGACACAGATGCTGTAGACTCTGCCCTGCCTCACAGCTGTGCTGCCAAAGCCCTTGGTGTCTGCCCAGCAACCTCTCTGAAAGTGGAGTTTATTTCTTATTCACCACGTTCTTCATCTTCTATGTCCGAAAGTCTCTCACACACGAGATGCTGAGTAAGTAACGGAAAAGCCGAACGGTTGAAAACGCTGAAAAGGGATTGTCATCATGTTCTTCTTCACTCTGCACTGAACAGATGCCAAAGTTATGATTTTAATATCTAGTTTTTGTGCGTCGTATTCAGGCAACAAAAGCTATTTTGACTTAAATCTATTTTTATACCTGATACATGATATAGGGATGAAGAAAGGTTTATTTCAATCCTTGCATTTTCTTACAGAACCTTTTCTGTTAAATATAATACGTAACACATCAATTTATTAGCTCATCTATGAAATTTCTTGGCATATACTTACATATATTCTCAAAAATTAGCATATCAGAGGCTGGGGATTTAGCTCAAGTGGTTCTGTGCCAACCTTGGATGCACAAGAGCCCAAGTTCAATCCCCAGTACTGAAAAAATAAAAATTAGCATGTCACTGTCTCTGTCTTTGAAATGCTTCTATTCAATCTCTGTAGTTCTAGAACGTTCTATAAATCATAGTATTCATCTCTGCTCACAGAGAAAATTACCCCAAGTACAGATGACTGCATTACTCACGTGGGAAAGACGAACGAGGGTATAGAGTAGCAGACAGAAAGACAACCACCTCAACAGGACTGTGACCAAAATAACAGAATCCTGTATGAGAAAATGACTTTGCCAATTCATTAAGCAACTCAATATGCATTTAGAAAGTACTTTTGATACATCATGAACGTGCTAGATTCTGGGAACATACTGCTTAGCAAAATAGATGTGCTTCTTTATTTTATATGGGGATAAAAACCTGATGGGAGTCTAGTTCTTAATCACAGGAATTCACAAGTAAATGGAAAATAAGAACTGTTTGCTGCCTCACAGGAAGGAATGGTATGAAATGTTGAGAGAATCTGACTTTCATCTGACTTCATAGCTTTAAATGAATGAAATATGGGATGTCTTGAAAGATAAATATAACTTATTTAGGATGAAGAGTAAGACTAAAATATTACAGAAAGAGGCAATGACATTTACAAAGCCTATACTGTGCATGACATTCCATTCTATGTACGGAAACAGGTAAGGGTGAAGTGAGAAACGTAACACTAGACAATTCTAGAAATGTGAAAAGTTAAATCATGCATAAGCTTAGAGTCTTTAGTGAATATTCTGCTATTTATCTCAGTAGTTACAGGAAGTTATTGAAATATCACACATGGAATATAGTGCCAACATTTACATAATTGTGGCACAGTATATCTATCTATCTATCTATCTATCTATCTATCTATCTATCTATCTATCTATCTATCTATCTATCTATCTATCTATCTATTTTTTGAGACAGGGTCTTGCTTTGTAGTTCAGGCTGGCCCTGAGCTCACTATGTAGCCCAGGCAAGCCTCGAACTCAGCAATCCTCCTGTCTCTGCCTCCCGAGTGCTGGGATTACAGGCATGAGCCACCATGCCCGGCACTCAGTATTTTTATTTTTAAATTTAACAGGTGCTATCAAGTGCTAAGTGTCACTCTGCAATTGACTGATGTATTTATAATTATGTGTCAGAGATAAATCCATGAAGGTGGACATTGTTTAATTCTGTATTATAGGAATATTTTGGAAAAAATTAAAATATTTTAAATCTGGGTGTTTATTATATAAATATGTCGATATTCTAAACATTATTATGGCCTTAGGATAATCTATATTTTGTCATAAAGCATCATTTTTATTGTACTGTTTGTTATAATTTGACAATATTATACCAAATATCATTTATGTATCCAGAGTTATACTGATATGCTAACATCTGAATTTCTCAACTATATTGACCTGATTATTTCAAGATTATGCTCACATAGTAGGTTAGTATGAAAACTTTGTCTCAGAGAGATTTCTTCAACAGATGTTAAAGATTCAGTAAAATTTCCTTGCAAAACCACTTGATCTTGATGAAGCCCCTCTCCATCAACTTTTTATTTGAATAATTTTTGAAAGGACAGAAAAAATGCAACATTATTATAAAGACTATGTACTCTTTGTCCACTTCCATTAACAGTTTCCATGTCTGCTTTTTCTCATTTTCCACTCATATCTTTCCTAGGTGTCTGAAAGTGTACTACAGATTTCTTGATGGTGTTTAATAATACATTTTGGGATAACTAAGCTGAGAAAAGGGTATTTCTGTCTATGATCATAAACTAAACACAACAGTTGACTATCATATACATAGAACACACACAATTTTTGCAGTTAAGTCAAAAATATTTTAAATAATTTCTTTGTTGATCAAGAAAACAAGATTCATGAGCTACTATTGGTTGCATGAATTTTCAGTCTTAAGAATGATTCACTTATTTTCTGAGTTTTGTTTATTTTTTATTCTCTGCTTCTCAAAAACTGAATTTTTAAAATGAAACGGACTAAGATTTTATAAAATATCCCCAACTCTGTTTGCCATTTTGACAGCCAAATTGAGACTGAACATGCATGGCAAGACTAGAGAGAATATTTGGACAATGAGGAAGGTGCAGGAAGGGCAGCTCAGAGCCTGGCTCTCACTAGAGCAGCCTGGGGGGCTTAAGCGTCTTGAGGTGCTGAGACGCTGTGGGTGTGAGAAGAGCTCCCGCACACCCTGGCCCTCACGGCCCCGGTGGGACTGCTTCCCGGTGCACAGCTCTTCCCCTGCTGCTTGCTGTGCGGCTGCTGCTCGCTGAACAGCTTCTGCTTCCATGGGCCTCTGATGTGGTTTCGGTCTTCGAGGCAGACAGCCATGAAGTAGGAGCCTGATAACAGGGGCCAGAGTAGGCACGTCACAATGATGAGATGTTGCCTAATACCGTATATAAATCGCTGTGATATTACATGAAGGTGGACTATAATAAAATCTATAATAATTTTAAGATAAAAATTAGCTAATAAACTAATAATAGAGATAAATATAAATGGCAAAAATATTCAAATAATCCAAAATAAGGAAACATTCAAATTTACACTTTTTTTTTTTTTTTTGAGACAGAGTCTTCCTCTGTAGTTCAGGCTGGCCCTGAGCTCACTATGTAGCCCATGCAGCCTCAAACTCAGCAATCCTCCTGCCTCTGCCTCCCCAGTGCTGGGATTACAGGCATGAGCCACCACACCCGGCTAAATTTACATTTTTGATCTGTGGTGTGTTCTGATATTTCTCCATCTGAGAAGGTGGGTTAGAGTTTTAGAAGCTAGTATTACACAAAGTACAATGCTAAGAACTAAGTTACATTGAACTGGAACCTATACTTCTTTACCAACATGAATTAGCTGTATTCTTTCTAATCCTCATATGGTCCCATGGTGTGCACCTCTGCCAGTTATATAAAAGACACAGGTTCTAACAAAAACCTTGCAGGACACACAGTGCTGAATTCCAAGAAACTTATTCTTCCTGACAGGATGGTCCTGATGTCACCATGTACCTTCTGATCCTTGTGTACAGACAGTTTGTTCTTTTAGTAGAAGGATGAAAATTAAAGGCTAAGCAAAGGAAAAGAGTGAGAAAATGCAAAAGTGCCTGGCTGATGAGACAAAGGTGACAAAGTCACAAACTCTTTAATCAAAACTGGGTTGTTGATGTAGAAAAATGATACAATGGACCCTGGCATCATCTTAATTATAAACTTAAGGTGCAGATAGGCTGAATTACTAAATATGAAAGTAAATGTAGTGTAACTATCAGAGGAAAGTGTGGGAAAATATCTTTGTGACCGTAAGATATGAACCCAGTTCTTTAAGTTATCTATAAGAAAAAAATTTAAGAATGAAATAACCATTCATTTTCAGTCAAAAATAAAATTAATAGATGAGGAAGGAAGGGAAAGTAGAAAGTTAAAAAAATATTTCATATTTATAATAGGATAAGTGAGCTAAAGCCTTGAATCAGATATTAAAAGAAAATACTACCTAGCTAACAAATACATAAAAAAACACAGAAATGAAAGGAGTATTGCTTGGTCAAACTGCCAAACTGGAAACTCAGACACAAAGTGCTGGCATAGAAGTGTAGAGACAGGTACCTTTATACTGTTTGGGGAACAGGTTTGTTGTATTAAGTAGAAATATGTCTCCGCCTCTGAGGTTTCAAAATAATTTCCGTGCTTTAAACATCACAATGCTGTCCACTGGGTATATGATTATGTTTTTGGATTCTTATACAGCTAACCACCTGGTTTCAATTTCTATGGAATACTTGCTCATATTTATCTCTAATTTTAGATGACAGGTGAGATTATAGGTATAAATTATAGCTCAGTCAGACAAAAATTGGTAATAAAATAAGTTGAATAGTTTTAATTAAACTTGAGCTTAAACCCACAAGGCTCAAGCTTTGATCAACTTAGGAAAGACCTTAGAAAGCATATACAGAAAGTATTTCATAAACATGAATGGGAAAAAATTAAAAAGTAAAATTTAGTGCAAATTTTGGCTTTATTTTATATCCAAAATTTCTTCTCTTTTAGTCAGAGAGCAAAATCTATAACTTTCAAAACGCATAACACTTATGAAATGTGCCAGATGGCCTTTCCAGGAATTTCAGTGTTTTTTTTTTTTCTTTTCACAGAATTCTTTGGAAAATCAACCACAGATTATTTTAGCTTTGGAAAGGAAACGGAGAGATATGATGCTCCATAAGTCTGATTTTTAGTGTGATCGAAAACTTTAGTCTCTTTTCAAAATTTTGAAGTTTCAATTCTTTTCAAAATTTTGAGGTTTGAATTTACTGATGCTTACCTTTGCTATGCTTAGTACATGTTAGAAACTCAAGAGGTAGCAACAAGGGAATGTATGTATGGAAGTTAAGGGGTATTTAAATTATATAAGAGAAAACTTTTACCTCACAGAATCGAAGGCTGTTGTTCTCAGAGAGATTACATTTTCTTTTTTATTCTTTGATAGAGCCTGTGTCTTTATGTATTCTGAAATTCTCACACCACACACGACTCACTTACTCATTTAATACTTGTTTTGATAATTGTTTTCTTCAAACATTTATCTTTATTGGTACACTGTACATACGATTTTGGGAATTTGCACCAGTATATGACACGATTCAACTCTCATTTTCCCCATTCCCCTACCCCACCCCCACCCGCTAAATACACGTTTTGTTTTCCTTTTTTATGATCATTACATTTTTTCTTTACCACTCATTACCCACACCTTCAACACATTTCCCTTTGAATATTTTCTATTTCATAATAATTGTTTTAGCAACTCATTTTTTCGTAGACACTGGAGAAGAAGACAGACCACAAAAACACCAGGACACAGAGAAATTCAGGGCCACAATGGCAAAGACAGGGACACAGAAGCGAAGAAACCAGCTAAGTAGCTATGAAAATACCGTGGCTAAAAAACTGTGATTGAGCTCTCATTTTTAGTATTGCAGAAAGCTGGACAACCAGAACAACAACCACAAAAAATGTCTCATCGTTAACCAAGGACGTAACAGCCAAGAACATGAAGTACCTAAAATCAAACGACAACACCCTTCCTGGGGGGAGAAGCAGCAGAACTGGCTGCCTCCTGCATCGGGCTTTGCTTGCAGTCTGCCTCGTCAGGGGCGCAGCCACGCCCGCTTGCTTTAAGACTCTCTCTGCAGCAGGACATCTTTATCATCCTGTGAGTCACAGTGTTTGTGGATGGGCAGAATTTATATTGGAATGGCTGTATCACTAAAAGCAATCTATAGGTTATTTCTTATCAAAATACCAATGAAATTCTTCAAGAACTAGAAAAAATCCTAAAGTTCATTAAAAACATGGAAAACCCAGAATGTACCACCTAGTACTGAGCAAAAGAAGTGACATTAAAGTAAAATACCCAGTTTCGATGTAGACTACACAGCTACAATTATAAAAACAGAGCTTTACCGACATATAGGCAAATTCGTTTTTGGTTCGCTGCACTTAGCTCTCTATTTTTTCACAAAATTGTTTTAGGCACTGAGAAATGTAGCTTAATTTTTTATATTATTGATCTCCTCAATGCTATTATATAAGGTCTACTAACCTAGATTCTAGTAAATATTAAAGCAGTTTTCAAAGCTATACTTATATATCATCTTACATATGACCACTTAAACATTATTGTTACTATATGGTCTATTTTTTTTGTGAAAATACAATAAAACTGCCGGGCGTGGTGGCTCACGCCTGTCATCCCAGCGCTAGGGAGGCAGAGAGAGTAGGATTGCCGAGTTCGAGGCTTGCCTGGGCTACATAGTGAGCTCAGGGCCAGCCTGAGCTACAAAGCGAGACCCTGTCTCAAAAAAAACAAAAATAAACAAACAAAAAAACAATAAAGCTGTTTTTGTGAAGTTAATGAGAAATATGTCATAGCAGCCAGTATAAATAAAATACTGAATATTTATTCAGTGAACATATTATTCAATATAGTCCATTAGAATATAATTCTGAAGATAATCCAAAGCATAAATATATATACAATGGTACCTAAAGCCATGGACCTAATTAGTTCTATGATTCTGGGTAGTCATGTTTGCAATTGTGTGGGAAAGATGACTGCGGTCCTAGCCGTCACCCAATGCAAAGTTTGCAAACAAAAACAAAAATCTGACAAGTACTTCTGTTTGTGAGCTAAATTATTTGGAAACAGATGTGTGCCTGCATTAAGGTTGTACTATTTCTCTCTCTCTCTTTCTCTGTATATGTATATATATCTATATATATATATTCCTCAAATGTTAAGAAACAATATTAAAATATTCATTGTATATGAAGAAGGCAAGGACTTTTTTTAGTGACAATTGGCATTGTTTTTCCATTTTTTTCTCAGCTAGATCCATTTCTGTTTTCCTTATAGTGAGCTCTCATGTTCTCATAGTTCATTAAATTTATGAAGTTGTTTTCCTAAAATATTCAATGCATTATTTTCATGTCACTAAGAGGATAGCATTTTAACACATACAGCTCTTAGGGATTTCACACAGTTTAAGAACAAAAATTATATTTCCAATTATCTTGCTTTTTCTGATTGAAGTCATAATCTTTCACTAAAAATATGTGGTTGAAAACAATTTATCATTCTAAACATTTTTAGTAACATTCTGATTCATATATAAAACAAGTGATCTATCTATATATCGAGTGATATATCTATAGCTATATATGTCAAGTAAAATACAAATACATATCAAATGAACCCCCCTTGATGTTTTATAAAGAGACATTAATAATCCTTATTAATTTTTCCATCTTTGGAACTCACTCTAAAAGTTTTTGTCTTGAAATCTCAATCTCAGTTTAAAAAAATACCATTGGATGTTGGATAAAACAAGTATAAAAGCATCATTTATATAATATCTGAAAGTAATAAATGAAAGTAACTGGAAATCGGAGCTATTTATAAAAACCCAGAAATGTCATCCACCAGGAAACTCACTGGCCCGACTCCGCTCACTTCAGACCACTGCTCCAAGCGTTTCGCTATTTGTGGCGAATAATAGGCAGTGCCCTCCCCTTACTTATCCTGGTATGCGGAACACATCACAGTGCTACAGGCCCTTTCCCTGACCTACTGCCAAATCGTCAATGCACCCAAGTCAACGTGAAGTTCAAGGAACCAGCTAACTGATGTTCATCAATGGAAAGCAAGACTGGCAGTTTTAAAGTCTGAAATGTGTATTAATGTATTAGATTTAGTTGCATATGCATAAAAACCTTCTGGTCTAAACAATAGTTGGCTAATTCTCATTTCAGCATAGAATGGAATGAATGACTTAAAGAACAATTGTATATGACTTGAAATGATATATAACATACTATATTATAATCTATATGTATTCTGCTTCTGCAAAGAGAAAAACTAAAAAAAATGAAATCCATTGGTTTACGTGAGAATTTACATCAGTTTCCTCCAGACAGTAAATATGAAAAGGTAAATAGTCAAAATACATATTCCATGCTTTTTTTTTTTTTTTTAGTTTTCTTGGTATCAGATCATGGTCAGTGTTCATTTCTAGTGCATTAAAATGAACATGGATTCCTGACTATGTCCCCACTGCTTAAAAATAGGTCCTTAATACAACCAACACTTGTATTTCTCATCTATATAATGTAGAATTCTCTGTTAGTAATAGAGTTACTTAATAAAGGTAGAAAAATACATCTGTATGGATGCATATATATATTCAATGTCTCATATTTTATACAATTGAAATATTTATTCACAAAATCAAAATTTTAGAGATATAATTTTCATCTGAAAAATATTACGATGTTTCTGACCCAATTGTTTTTGTTTTTGTTGTTGTTGCTATTGTTGTTGTTTTGTTTTTGTGGAACTGGGGATCGAACTCTGGCCCTTGTGCTTCCAAGGTAGGAGCAATAACACTTGAGCTAAATCCCTGGTCCTGACCCAACTGTTTTTGCTGTGAACTCAGTTTCAGAAACTGAATTGAAGCCTCCATGCTGCACTCTGTAGCCCTTGTTTTCCCAGAGAAACAACAGTTTGTTCCTGCAAGCTCCATTGAAACCAATGGGATAGTGTTTTCAAAACCAAAACAACAAAAAGACTGAATATTTTTTAGGAAATTACTGTGAAGTAGGATGTAAGAGCACTTATCAGTTTATCTTTTATACAAAAAAAAAGTAAAATGGCAAAAAGCTAATTTGGGATACTTCCAAGAGTCATAATTAAAGACCTGAGTCCTAATTAGATATTAATAGACACATACAGGAAATAATAAATAGACACATACAGGAAATTCACTGGGACAGCTCAATCTTAATTTTGTTATTCAATTTTTTTTGAATTTTTTTGAATTTTCTGATGAATCTGCACACTGATCTTCACAATGGTTGCAAAAGTCTGTAATCCCACCAGCAGTGGAGAAGCGTTCCTTTCTCTTTACAGCTTTGGCAGCATTTATTGTTGGTTGATTTTGCAACAGCAGCCATTCTTTGTGGAGTGAGACGAAATCTCAGTGTTGTTTTCATCTGCATCTCTCTGAATGACCAGTGATACTGAACATTTCTTCATATGCTTCTTGGCTGCTTTTAATTCTGCTCTGAGAAGTGTCTATTTCAGATGCCCATTTTTGAATTGGGTCTTTAAACTTGGGGGGACTGATTTGTTTAAGTTCTTTATATAGTCTAGATAGTAGCCCTTTGTCTGACAAACAGCTAGTAAAGATTTTTTTCCCATGTTGTTCGTTGTCTTTTAGCGGTGCCAGTGGTTTCTTTTGCTGTGCAGAAGATTTTTAATAGGATGAGATCCCATTTGTTGATTCTTCCTGCTAGTTTTCATGCTCTAGAGGTTTTATTCATAAAGTCTCTCCCTAAGCCAGTGTCTCCAAGAGTTTTACCTAACCTGTTTTGCAGCAGGTTTACTGTTTCTGTTTTAATGTTTCAGTCTCGAATCTATTGTGATTTTAGTTTTGTGCATGGTGAAAGAGATAGGTCTAGCTTTAGTTTTTGGTAGGTTAAAGCCCAATTTTAGCAGCACCAATCTGACTTTCTTCTAAGAGGTAACTATTATGTTAAGTGGTTTTAAAATATCACCCAGCCCCCCCCAAAAAAATCCGACCCAACTCAAACCAACCCAACGAAATGTAACAAAAGGTATCCTCACATTTACATGTAAGTCTGTACGAAAGGTTCCTATGTAGCTTCCAGGCAGAGAACATTTTCAGGGCTGTGGCATTAAAATACAGATTTTATGTTCAAAACTAGCTAGTGGAAATATACACAGCAATAACACAGTGATTAGTTTTGTGAGGTGGACGGGATTCCAGCGAACATCTGGGCTAACAGTCTGCAGCATTTTCATTAGTAAAGATTCTTTCATTTGTTAAATAGCAGATAATACGTCTTGAATCAGTCAACAAGCTGCAGTGTACAGTATTCTTTTGTAGTTTTGCAAACTTAAGAGAGTTTTGGTTTAGTTGGAGGAACTCCGTCACTAATTTGGGGGCCTGGATGGGAATGAATGATTTAACCTCTTCCATCATTTGGTCACACAGAAGGCAGCAGTTGGGCTACCGCGAGGCTGCTTCAGGTCTGGGGGTCAGAGCAGACAGCACTGGGAGGAGCCACAGTAATGCAGGCTTCATCCGGGGACCACCAGAGACGCCCGAGCAGCTCTTCTTCCTCAGCAGAACCTTTAGTATTTCCGTGCCCTCCCACTGTCCTCTCCGCCCTCTGTCCTTCCAGGCCTGCTCGCCATGTTCTGCAAAGATTTTAATTGATGGCAACATATTGATATTCAATCCATTATCTAACTTGACCTTACTATGAATATTTATATTCAAAGCTATATTTCTTATAATCCATGGAATGCCACATACTCATTGATTTTAATTTTTGACCTGAATGTTTATATTTTCCATCCTTCATCTTTTCCATCCATCTTCAAAGAGCAATTTAGTGCTTTTTTTTCTTTTAGACAGGGTCTCACTCTGTAGCCCAGGCGAGCCTCGAACTCAAAGCAATCCTCCTGCCTCTGTCTCCCGAATGCTGGGATTATAGGAGTGAGCCACCAGCCCGGCCCCGTGGCGTGTGCTGCTCACGGCTGGTGGGCGGGAGTCACCGCGCCTGGTATTGCTGTATGTGGTTACCAGGGATCGAACCAGGAATCTTGCGTTTGCTAGGCAGGTGCCAGAACCACTGCACTAAATCTTCAGCCCAGAACCATTATTAATTTTGAAAATGATCTTATAAGTTTTAAATACAAACAAAGGGGTATAAAAAGTACGATCATTCTGTCTTCCAGTGTACTGAACAAAAATATATTTTTTAAGACAACGCAGGTGTGACCAAGAGTTGCAGTGGTAAAATATGTTTCCACATCACTATTATATGTAATGGTTTACATACTTGTGGTCAGAAATTGCACGTTCCGACAGCTCAGAAATAAGACATCAGTTTGAAACGAGAGGCCGTGAGGGGTGCAGTGTAGGGGCCTGAACTGCTGCCTTTGCAGTTGATTATGCGTGAATCTACCCTCTGCACTTGCATGGATATAAACTTCTGCAAGGTAATGAACATCTCTAACCCCCTTTTTTTCATTAAGAAATAAAGCTGAAGACTTCCAAGAATGTGGCAGCCTAGTAAACAGCAGTAAATCAGCACCTCCACGACTCAGAATTCAGGAAACGTAATATAACAACTTAAGGAAGACACCAGGGCAGTGGATCTCTAGGACCCAGGAAGGATCTTCCCAGGAAAAGTGAAGAAACGGACCTTCACTGAGAAAAGGGAGTGAGCAGCTGCCCTTCGTCCCCACCTCCTGGCTCGTGGGGTGACAGAGGAGGCTCCGCTCCAGAGACACAGTGGGGGCCGGGCTCAGAGGGCTGCCGGGGAGACGCCTCGTGGAACCGGGCGATGGAGGCTGTCAGGTACAGAGCGGGTGAGGCCCCCAGTCCGAGGGGCCCCTGGAGAGGGTGCTTGGCCACATGCCAATTTCGAGAGCAGCCAAGTGAACTTGGCATGCAGAGCAGGCATGCGTTGGCTTCACCTCAGAGCTCGCACTGACTGTGAACCACAACCTGTGAAATCCACGGTCAAGGAGGGCGGGTCAGGCCGGCGAGATACAGCAGAGTGTGGGCTGAATCACTCAGAGCCCCGACCCCGCAGCCCGAACCCAGGCTCGGAGCACAGCTTGGTGGAGTCAGAAGCTCCAGCCTCCGCACTGCCCTCGCCCCCCGCAGGCTCGCTGGGCTGCGCAGACCGAATCTCGGGCGGGCAGGCTGTGACCCCGGTGGGTTCTTGGCTCCGGAGGCCTCCTGGGTCGACCAGCAACAGCAGAGACCTGCCTTGGTTTGGACACTACCACACAGCGGTGGACCCCGAAAGTAACCACAGGCTTGAAATCACAGGGAAATATCTTTTTCTCTTCTTCTTTTTTTTTTTTACTTGATGGCTTCTTTTTTTCTTTTTTCATGAGTGTGAACATTGTTTTAGTTTTCTTTTGTTTAGATCTTGATTTTGTTCTTTCCTTCCATCTTTACCTCCTGTCTTCTTCAACAGTTTCCCAAAGTTTGGATAATCTTTCTTTGTCCTTTGGACTTGTTTATAATCCCTTTCTCTTCTACTATTTCTCTATCTTTTCCACTTATCCTTTTAAAAATTTTTCTTCTGAGGGTAAAATTGCTCTATAGAGGGGACATTGTGCTTATAAATTTCTGACTGGTTTTAAATTTTGTTATATAATTATAAATCTTGTACTTAATGGTGGCAAATGAACAGTCACCACAATTTCCTAGACTGTGTTTGATGTTACTGTTACTATTGACTGTACTATTTTAGCCGAGATAACATAGTTCTTGTCATTAGTTTTTCCTCCTCAAATGCCAACAGAGAGATTACCTGGGGGGTCGTAACCGTACACAGTGCAGCACTGAAGAACAAGGCACTAGGCCAAAGAGGCAGCAACATCTCAACCCTAATGAATCGAAAGGCCACAATCATGAGACAGACTCAAAAGCCAAAAGCTGGCTACATCTAGAAGACATCCTGAAAAGTAGTCATTTCCTAAAGCGATATTGATACCAGTAACAAAGCTACCCACCATAAGCAGTTTATGAGCAGCGATAGAGAAAACAAATTTTAAAAAAAGGAGAAGAAAATGAGAAGTCATGGAAGCAACATAGAACTCCAGAGCTCCAACTTGCCCAAGGCAAATCTGGGGAGTGCTGAGGTAGAAGAAATCAAAAACCACCCAGCTAAACTGTCTGAAATGGCAGCAATAAAGGTAACAAAGTCGATTAATGTGTCTCAAGAAAAAAAAGGCTAAAATAATTTCACAGAGAAGAAAGGACATGGTTAGTGAATCTACGGTAAATACAGATTAAAAAAATACAAAAGTTTAGCAAAGTGATGGAAACCATGAATTTTCAACACAGGAAAGAAATGGATCCCACGAGGCAGGGATCCATGAGATGAAATTTCAATTGAAAGTACACACAACAGAATCAGATGTAGAAGACAAGTTTCCATGAAATGAAAGACTTCCTTAAAATAGCAAAGGACTGTAAAAAAAGTCAAACGTTTCTACACAATGTAAAAAATAAAGCAAGGTTGATAGGAATCAATAAGAAATGAGAAGATAAAACAAAGGACATTAAAAACCTGTTCAAAGATTAAAGGCAGAAAACTTCCGAAGGTGGGGGGGTGACATACTAAGTGAGGCACAACAGAATCTAAGTAGCCAGGATAAGAAAAATAATGTGAGGCACGGACTAGACAAGATTCCGGAAATCGACACAAGAACAGAATTTCAAAAGCTATTAGTGGAAAGAAACAAATCACATACAAAGGAAAGATTATTAGAATCACAGGAGATTTCTCAATACAGACCCACAACTCCATAAAAACTTGAAGCATTAGAAATCCTAAAGAAAAACAACCTCCAAAACAAATGGATGTCCCAAAAAATTATTTTTCAAAATTGATGGAAAACTATGATATTTATGTAAGAAGTTCACGACCACCAAACTAGCACTCCAAAACGTTCTGAAGGATATTCTAGAAAAACCCCACAAAGACAGTTCTGTGAATCCCAACAGACTGAATCTACCGTCATGCAACACACTTAAACAGTAGAGAAACAAAGTAGAACAACTGGAAAAGAATATGACAAGGATAAGTCGGTCACATCAGTTAGAACTACCAGTGTAAACAGTCTTGATTTACCAATCCAAAGAAAGAGATTGGCAGAATGGGTAAAGAAGCAAAATCAAACAATGTGCAGCACACAAGAAACACATTTAAGTAAAAAAATAATTCATAGCCGGGTGTGGTGGCTCACGCCTGTCATCCCAGCACTCAGGAGGCAGAGGCAGGAGGATTGCTGAGTTCAAGGCTTGCCTGGGCTACATAGTGAGCCGAAGGCCAGCCTGAACTACAAAACGAGACTCTGTCTCAAATAATAATAATAATAATAATAATAGTAATAATAATAATAATAATTCATAGACTAAAACTCAAAGGATGGAAAATAATACTTCTTCAAACAGCAACATGGAAAAAAAATTAGGGATACCTATACTATTTTCAGACAAAATGGATTTCAATCCAAGACTGGACAAGACACAAGAAGGTCACTACATACTTAACAGAATAATCTAAGAGGATGACATAGCAATCATACGTATATGGACATGAAAAACATTAATGCACAAACATTAATGGACATGAAAAATCAAGTAAGCACTAACACAGCTGTATGAGGGGCCCGCAAATCTCACTGTCACAAATAGACAAATCAACCAGATTAAAAAAATATATATATACATCTAAACCAAACCTTTGAATAAATAGTCTTAGATATCTGCTATCTACAGAGTGTCTCACCCTACAAGTCACAGATGATTAAGAAATTAGTTTCTACAATTAAATAATGCTGCCAATACAACATACAGAAACTTAAGGGACACAAATGATAACAGTTCTACAGGGAAAAATTACAGAGGTAAAAATCCTCAGTAAGGCACCTGTGAACAGAATGAAGCAAGTTATCAAAAGATTATATACCATGACCAAGCAGGATTCATCCAAGGGGATATAGGAATGGTTCGACATTCACAAGTCAACGAATGTAACGCACCATATTGACAGAACCAAGTAAAAAAACCCCATATGATAACTTCAACAGATTCAGAAAAAAACATTGAACAAAGTGCCACCCTCGCTGCTGATGAAAAACCCTACAGAGAAACTGGAATAGAAGGCCAGGGTTTAGCTCAGCAGCGCCATACCTGCCTTACAAGTGCAAGTCCCGAGTTCAGTCCCGGGACTGCCAAGAAAATAGTTCTTTATCTCTATCTGAAAAAAGCCATCTATGACAAACCAACAGGCAATATTATACTAAATGGTCAAAATCTGAAAGAATTCACTCTAAAATTCGGAACATATTCACTATCACCTCTTCTATTCAATAGTTTTTCTGGTAATATTAGCCAGAGCACTTAGATAAGAGAAAGAAATAAAAGGAACAGGATAGGAAAGGAAGGAGTTGTAGTATGATTTGTGGGTGGCATGATAATCTACCTAGAAGACCTCAAAACCCCCACCAAAAAACAGTTTCGATAACCAAATTCAGTAGTGTAGCAATATACAAAGTCAGCACTCAAAAATCAAATGAATTCTTATACACAAATAACAAATTCAGCAAGAGAAATTAGAGAAACAATGCCTTTCACAATAACATTAAGAAAAATGAAATACTTAGCAATTAATGTAATGAAGTAATTAAAAGACTTTTACATTGAGAAGTACAATATTCTGAAAAAAGAAAAGAAGATATTAGGAAATGAAAAGATATCCCTTGTTCTAGGGTAGAAAGAACCAATATAGGGAAAGTGGCCAATTCCTGAAATTGTTATACAAATTTAATGCGATTCCAATCACAATGCCAATAGCATATACTCACAGATCTAAAGAAAATAGTCCAAAAATTCATTTGGAAGCACAGGATACCTAGAATAACAAAAGCAATTCTTGGCAACAAAGACAAGGCATGAGGTATCACAATCCCTGACTTGAAATTATACTACGCAGCTATGGTGATTTTACAAAAAAAGATTATGGTTCTGGCAAAACAATAAAACAGAGGGCTGGGATTTAGCTCAAGTGGTACTGCACCATCCTTGAATGCAAAAAGGCCTGAGTTCGATACCCCATACCGCAAAAAAACTAAAAATATATAAAAATAAAACAATGCCAGACTCAACAGAACAGAATACAGAACAAAGAAACAATTTCAAACACACTCAGCCACCTTATCTTTAAGAAAGGAGCCAAACACCATCCCTGGAAGAAAAATAGGCTCTTTAATAAGTGGTGCTGATAAAACTGGATTTTCACATGTAAAAGACTAAATCTAGACCCATATCTCTCATCTTTCACTAAACTAAAATTGGAATGGATCAAAGATCCAAATATCAAAACACTTAACGTGCTGAAAGAAAGAAGAGGTAAAATTCTTGAAGACATAGGAGTAGGCAATAATACTACAAACAAAATCCCAATTGCAAGGGAAATATTACAAAGATCAACAACTGGGATCTCATCATTTTAAAAAGCTTTTGGAGAGCAAGAGAAACCACCAGTAAAGTGAAGAGACACCCAGAGAATGAGAAAAAAATGTTATCAGCTATTCCTCTAAAGGACTAATATCCAGAATACTTAAAGAACTAAAAAAAATCAGATCCCCAAAATTTAAAGACCCAACTCAAAAATGGGCATCTGAAGTGAACTGACACTTCTCACATGAAGAAGTACAAACCGCAGATAGATATATGAAAGAGTGTTCAATATCACTGGCCACTCAAGAGATACGAATTAAAACAACACAGATTTCATCTCATCCCAGAAAGACGGCTCATCTTGAAATGAGACATTAAGAGATGCTGGCCAGGGTGTGGGGAAAAGGGAGCCCTTCTGCCCTGGAGGTGGCAATGCAAACTGGTGTAACCAAAATGGAGATCACTACAGAGGTTCCTGAGAAAAACTAAAACCAGAGGCTCCATGTTTGCCCCAGCTCTTCCCCTTCTTGGGATCTTCTCGAAAGAATAAAAAGCAACATACCACAGTGATATATTTACATTTACAGTGGCACAATTTGTAACAGCTAAATCTTAGAAACAAGCCAGGTGCCTATCAACAAATGAATGGAAAAATAAATTGTGGTGTTTATACACCACGGAGCATTACTCTACCAGAAGGAAAGATAAACTTGAAACATTTTTAGGTAAACAGATGCATCTTGGGACCATACTTTTACGTGTAATAAATTGCACACATATGTTTAAATATTGCACAGTCTAGGGTGACAAAGTGACATTAAGGGTAAATGAGGACCAAATAAATGATAATACTAAGAAAATGAGAGAAAATGTTCCAATGCGAAAGGGAACCTGTGTGTGTATGTGTGTGCGTGGTGTGTGTGCGTGTGTGTGTGTGAGTGAACAAATGGGAAAGGTAGAAACAAAAGTTGTAAATAAGTAAGGGAAGAGGGGCTGACATGTGGGTGAGAATGAGGAAAAAAAGAAGAATCAATCTATATATAAGTACAAATTTTCTATAGTGAATGTGATAATTATGTATATCTAAAGTATGCCAGTAAAACTAATTTCCCCCTTTATTGAATTTGTTGGTACATTTTAGGTATATATTATGAAATAAAATTAATTTTTAAAAATGAGCTTAACAGAATTTATTTCAAATGTCATTTCAAGGATTAAACAGAATAATCTGTAGATAGTATTGTGTATCATATCTAGATCAATAGTAACAATAAGTGAGTTGATTGTTATTACCATTTCTGTGGAGTGGCTATTGTTGAAATGATGGGTAGAGAAATTGAGAAATAGAAGAAATATTAGTGATAATTTAAAAACAAATGCCTTACTTTATATTTTAAAACTTGGGTTCTGAAACAAATGTGAGTCTTTCCAAGTCTGTTTAAACTGACACAGCATTCAAGGGTTCAGATAGGGAGTCTGAGTGCCCTTTAAATGCTTCCCCAAGACGACTATTGAAATTTACCCTCTATGATACAGAAAGAAAATAAAAGAGCATGTATAAGGGGGGAGGAGGGGGGAGTGGGTAGGGATATGGGTAAAAATGAGAATTAACTTGTGGCATGTACTGGTACAAATTTCCCAATGTTACATGTGATTTTGAGGTGTATATAAATTGTACCAATAAAGAATTCAATTAAAAAAAAGAAAAAAAAAGAAATTTACCCTCTAAACAAAACAATTTTTGTCATAAACAAAACCAATTTTTGCTTATAGAAGTATTTTCTCTGTGATGACTTATTGAAATAAGAAAAATAAGGAAGTAATTTATCGTCCTAAGTAAATGTGTGCAAACTCTTAGACCTATTCATAATTTTGTATCTTGTTTTGTTAATGGTCCATTTTATTGGTACATTATATATACAAATCACAAGTGCACTCCACATTGAGAATTCTCAATGTGTGTCTTGTTTTTAAAGCCTTATCCGTAATAACCACCTCTAGCAATACAGAACCTCTTAGAAGGCAAGGTTTGCTCCCAGAGCAGGGACGCCTGCTTCTTCACCTACAGCTAAGCCAGTGTTTGCTCTCAGCAAGCAATGCTTCCAAGTCGAGGCACTTTCTTACTTAAGACACCCTGTTACTGGAATCCTGCCACTTGAACTAATTCTGTTAACTCCTCTACTATCTTTGAAATCTCTTGTTTATAATTGTTTCATTAAATGCAAAATTCAGTTACTGTATTTTTATATCATTCACTATTTGACCAATATTATTTTAGTATCATCTTTGTCAATTATTGAGCAGTCACATCAAATACATGTGCCTCATTTAAGCAAGAACACCATCATCTACCTGATAAATCTCTAATTATGTACTTTGATTTTTCCATTTAGATTATTGCATCCTTAGTAAAGCAATGAATAATTCATTACATGCATATATTACATTCATTACATGCATACATACACATATATATGTGCTGTGTATTATGTGTGTGTGTATATATATATATAGAGAGAGAGAGAGAGAGGATGGAAATAATATACAGTTACATCCATGTCATTATTCAAAATTTGGTAATAAGGATGCAATTATAATTTCATGTTTATATCATATTACATAATATGACTGTCATAACTAACATTCTGTATTTTTAAGATCTTTATGTTGATCTGAAGATATTTTTCTTTTTGAGACAGGGTCTCGCTTTGTAGTTCAGGCTGGCCCTGAGCTCACTATGGTGTCCAGGGGAGCCTGGAACTCAGCAATCCTCCTGCCTCTGCCTCCCGAGTGCTGGGACGACAGGCGTGAGCCACCATGCCTGGCGCTGTGGTATGTGGTGTTGATGGCTGGTGGGCTGAGTCTCCACGCCCAGCATTGTATGTGGTTACCGGGATCGAACTCAGGACTTTGTGCTTGCAAGGCAGGCGCCAGAACCACTGAGCTAAATCTCCGGCCCGATCTTAAGATTTTTATTATTATAATAAACATATTTACATGTCTTTCCGAGTATAAATTTCACTAAGGTAACTTCATAAAAATATCACTAAGTAGTCAAAGAATATAAACATGTAAATCATGTCATTATTTTAGCAAATATCACAAGTTAGGTGCCCCTCACGCACCAGCTAATCAAGGAGCCGGAGAGAGGGCTGGGGGTTTAGTGTGCATTTTATTTATATATCTTTCATTACTAAGTAAAATATTCTGTAATTCATTCACCATTTCTAAACTGATGAATGACTTAAAACTAATTCATAAATTATGATGTAAGATTTTAAAAATTGATTTGCATTTTAATTAAATACTTTAATAACTTGTATTTAGCTAATCACTCATCTTCCTCAAATTTATCTTATCATGTTTTGCTTGTTTCTATACATTTTAAGGTTTAAATATATTCTATTGAGATTGTGATTGTGGATAAATGTTATTGTGTTCTCATTTAGGAGTTTATTTATTCCACTAAGCCATACAAAATATAGGCTTCATTCATATCTTACTTATGTAACTTTTAACCATCAGATTTTGTATTCCTGTAATAGACTGATATGACTTGCTTATACATAGGCCGTTCACTTGGCTAAAAATTAAGAGCTTCACATGTATGGATTCATTAATTCTCATAACAATGTTAAAAGTAATTGTTTTTTTTTTGAATTTTCTTTTTGAGCTAGTTTTCTTAAATTCTCCACATATGAGTGGTTACTTTCTCCCACTCATGGATGACACTGGGTGAATCATTTCTTACATTTGTGAGAAATCACAGCACAGAAGCAAATCTACATGGCATACAGTTCACTTAAAAGAAAACATCTACTAAAGCATAGCTTTCCTCATTTCCCTTAACAGCTTGGCTTACTTAAATCTAGAGTTGATAGCTCACATTACCTATACATTTTTAGTGTAAGAATTTCAATTTAAGTGCATACTAATGTGATAAGATGAAAGTCTCAATGATCAAATTAGTCAATATATAACACTTATTTGGTGAATTTCAAGCAGTGTACATATTATAAAAATTGATAATGCACTTCTCTTCATTTTCTTTCTTACTGAGTTCTTCTGGTGATTCTATACATCTACCCAAGATATTCCATCCTACACTTGCATTTCAGGGTACTATCACTGCAAAATTGATATTCCTAGGATCATTACTTTTTCCTAAACATTCCTCTTTCTAGCTGTATGCTTTATACTTGGGCAATTCAAATTAATGCACAGCCTCAGACATGACCTGTACATGCTGAATTCTAAATTTGTGTATTATCACTTCTTTCAAGAACTGAATGTCAAATGACCTAACTGTGACTTCCGTGTAGGTGTCTGACAAGAACATCTGGTTAGATCAATTGGAAATTCAATGAATATTTTACAAAATATCATTTTTGTTGAAATTCTTCAATGAACATGACAGTGCTGTTATATGATAACAGTAATACAATAATAAAAACAACAAATGTTTATTCAATACATATTCTAAGTACAAATTAAAAGTATATTTACTGACTCATTGTCATAAGAATCCTGTAATTATTATATTTGTTTTACAAAAAAGGCACAAGGAACTTGAGCAAATTGTTTGAGTGCTCTGATAAAATGATAACTGGTGAAAACAGTTTTATAACTGAATGACAAGTTTTTTGATGATCATTATTTCTAAGCTAAAAACATCAAAATCATGCTTGAGTCATTCCTTCCTCTTGTTTCAATAAATAATTCACCAATAGCTGTCAGCTTAGACTCCCACATGAGCATGATGTCCATCTCCTCATCCCCAGCACCCTTGTTCTCGATGCCATCACCAGCATCTGATGTGTGGCAAAGACTTTCTGTTTCAAATTTTTTTTTTTTTCTAGGATGCCTGTATTGTGCTCAGGTAGTTCTATCATTCCTGTTTATAATATTTTCATGACTTTCTATTCTCTATAGGATAAAATTGAAACTCCTTGGCAATGTTTACGTTTCACAGTCTAAATTTGTATTATACCTCTGACATGACTCATTTTTCTCTCAACCATCAACTCTCCCAGTAGTGCTGAATTATTTATTTTTACCTAAGTTTGGATGCATATGTCTGTGTGTGTGCATCTGTGTGTGTGTGTACATATACACAAAAAATTTTTTTTGAATCATTCTATTTTTGGATCCATGATGTTCACTACTTTTGTGTAGCCTTCCTGACAATTTTTAATTTCCATTCTCTTAGAGACAACAAGGGTGTAAGATCCAGGAATTGGGCAAGATTTTGGGAGAAGTAAAACATACTTAGCTGCTTTGCGTATGTATGAGGTAGAATGAAGAACATTCTTCTTTCTGTCTTTTCTCAAAGCAATGCCATACCTATGCAGTTCATGTGAGTTATGTGATGATTTTCACATACTTTGTTTACTAATTCTGGGGGACTTGATGTGCATTTGAGAGAGTTGAAGAAGTTAAATGGATTCTAAATCTATTGCTGGAAGGTGAAGAATATGCGAAATGAAGGAAGCAATGGGTTCTTTCCACATTGATTTATAAGTGGTGATGTGTATAAGGGGCTTAGAAGGGCAATAGAGCTGTCAGGATCAAAGAAAAATATCACTCTTGCGGTGCCATAGACTACAGCAGTTGGGAGGAAGATGTGCAGGGCAATCAGTGTATTTGTTAGAATCACTGTGCTTATATTCAGATAGATTTGAGTCTAATTCTTCATTTCTGCTTTGATTTGAATTTCTTTTCTACTAGTCTATTAGAAATGTATTCCAACGCTGGTGATTTAGCTCTGTGATCTGCCTTGCAAGCACAAGGTTCTGAGTTTGACCATCAGCACCACACACCACAGTGCTGGGCATGGTGACTCCCGTCCACCAGGAATCAGTACCCTCACACTACAGTGCCGGGTGTGGGCACTCACGCCTGTCATCCCAGCACTCGGGAGGCAGGCGCAGGTGGATTGCTATGAGTCCAAGGTTTGCCTGGGCTACACCGTGAGCTCAGAGCCAGCCTGAGCTACAAAGTGAGACCCTGTCTCATTAAAAAGAAAGAAAGAAAGAAAGAAATGCATTCCAAATGAAAGCCACATGAAGTAACTTTAAAGATAAGTACATAATAATATTCTGAGTCGAAGAAAGAAACTACAGCTAAGCCAAATCAATTAACTTGCTTAATTTCCTTCTAGCTTAAGGTATGTTTTGAGTGAGGCACCATAATCACTCAGAAGGCAAGGTTACAGAAGCCAGCAGGGACCCAAGCCATTTAACCACAAACACCTGGCAGGTGAAATGGCAGCATCTAAATCACACATCTATGAGCATGAGAAAAATAGGGAGTTTTGTACTGGAACAGTTGCTTGATAAATGTACCCTACTCTCACTCAGCGTGTACTTCTGACAAATGGCCAGACTTTGGGATGACTTGCCTTGACATTTATTTCAATGTCAGGTGCCATTCTCTTAGGAAAATGATCTATTTCTTCCTGTTACCTTGTGGCTCATAATTGTTAAATATCACTGAAAATTCCTATAAATGTTGCAATTTGTGACAGAAAAACAAACTTTGAAATAAAGTGTTTTAGGCATATGGCTCATAACCAAAATTTTAAAATAATATGCTGATATCGGTGTTGTGGGGATTATCTATGTACCTTCTCAAGGGAAATGATACAGGAAATATTGTTGCTTTTGTGTCTAAAGGAGGCTTCTCAGAGGAAGGTAAAAAAGGGAAAGATCATAGGGTAAATCCTCTAAGTGAGCACTTGTTGATATTCCACTTAAAAACATTTACTAAATGAACAATGAGTTATACAAATTTTACATGGAAAAGATATGATTCAGTTCAATTGTTTCATTTTACAGATGAGAAAGGAAACTTTCAGAACATTTTTATAGGTTATCTGAGATTTTTATAGAAAGGGAAGTAACGTGTTGCTAGTAGTTCTCTGTGAAATACCGGAGCAGGCGTTCCTGGCACGAGTCACTGCGCTTCGACGGCACAGCGGAGAGACCCCGACAGAAGTTAGGGAGTCCGCACTTTTACCTTCCGGGGGCTCTGATAGAGTGGAGCTAGAAATGTACTTTGAGAAATACTGTTCTGACCCTATTTCTTCACAAAAATAAAACTGTTGTTGCATTGCCTTGGTGATGAGAAGCGAACGCCGGCTCTGCCAGCGGCACCACGTCCTGCACGTTCGTGCCTAGATATCACTACAGACTGAGGCGAAGGGCCCTGCGGGGGGGGGGGTCCCTGTGTGTTAAAGTGACAGACAAAAGGGAGGAAGAGCGTGGGTTGGACAGTGGGGATGACCCAGCACACGGACGAAAGGTCCGGTCGTTTTAGAACTAGAGCTGCTCTGCACATAGCATATAGGTTTGGGGACGTCGGTCGCCGTGTGTGCTGGGAGCCGAAGGAAGCTACTTCGGAGCGGAGGCTTTGAGCCACCAAGGGGGTGCGAAGCTTCCGCTAAGTTTTCCTCTTGCCAGTGATGCTTAGCACCCTCTCGTTCTTTCTTTTCTGAACCCTCCACACATCCACCTGTCATCACATCTTCTCGGACACTGTAACGGTGGTACGACTGGTGCCTGAAGAGACAGTAACCTTTCCCTCATGTTTCATCACTGAGTTCTCCACGGCCGCCACGTAGCTGCCTTTCCTACCACATAAGCTGTGTCTCAACGCCCAACCCGTGAATGCTTATTTCCCATGAAACCAGGTCCAGATGTCCGGAAAATAAAAAAACCCTTAGATGAGAATAACACACACCTGTACTCCCAGCACTTGGAGTCTGGGGCAGGAATCAAGGGGACCATAAATTTGAGACCTTGTCTAAATACCAACCTACTAACCAAGCCCCTGAGGAACGAGCCGAGCAGTGCAGTGAGATGCACAATGAAGTTCCTGTGGAGCCATGATGGGCACACGGCTCCCCGCGTGGCTTGGCGCTATTAGAAGGAAAGTGTCTGTTCTCCCCTAAAGACAGGACTTCAGAGCCCTAGCCATAAATCTCCTGTGCATTTTGGCAGAAATTGTGCCATAGGTTGTAAGCTGACCCAGCTACATGGCGAGCCCGATACCATAACCAAACGTTTGTTGTAGACACTCATTCCGTACCGGTGTGTTATCTTCAAAGTTTTTTTTTAGTGAGTTTAACTAACAGAAATAATTGCTTAGTTTTAGGTTTAATTATATGATTATTTATTGTACTTGTTATTTATGGTTATCCCTTTATTATACCAAATAATTAATTCGATGGTTTTGCCCCCCCGAGTCGCGCGCCAGCTCCATACCCTTCCACCTTGCTCAGTGCCTCCGGTGTGTGCACGTGGCCGAGGCCGCTGGACACACGTGTCCCGTGCAGTGCGCGGGGCCGGCAGCAGGGGCCACGGCCCGTCCTCCAGTCGCGGCGCCGGCGCCTCCGTCCGCCCGTGACCCTGAGGGCGGCCCCGGACTTCAGGTCACTCCCGGCCCGCGAGCGGGATTCAGCACCCTGCGAGTGCACAGCCACCCACGCCGCTTCCTTCGCCAGGGAACGACCTAGAGCACAGAGCTCCGCCCGCGCCTCCGCGTCCCCACACGGGCCGCTCCGATCGGCCGCCCCAGCGCTCGGGGCCGGGTGCCCTCCAGACCCCGGCCCGCTCCCGGGACAGCGCTGGGACTGGGCGGCGGCTGCGGAGAGAGCGTCTAGATTAATTCAGAACCCCGCAGAGTGATGAGGACCACTTTGACTTTCAGAGTTTGGACTAAGACTTCAGAATAATATCTGCCCAGCGGATGCGCAGCAGTGTCTCCCTATTCAGTAACTCAGCACTGACGGGCTGGCTTTTTCTTTTCTTTTTTTCTTAATCTCCAATAAAGGAATATTCTTGGAGAGTCCCTTCAGTCAAATCAGAAAGGCCCAGCGCTCTCTGAGTTGGCTGATGATGAAATGTGATTATGCAACCAGCTCATGAGAGAAGGGGTCACTCTGTGAGGAATAGTAACAGTGTGGAACAGCGCGACACCATTCGAACAAAGAATAGGCATAGAACGCACAGACACTCAGAACCACATGAGAAGGAAAGATTTCAGGGTCCCGGCTGGAAGCCAGCATCACAAAACAAAGTCAGGAAAAGAATAGGCATATGTGTGTGTGTGTGTGTATGTGTATATATGTATATGTGTGTGTACACATATATATATATATCATAAAAGTTCATGAAACTTGCCTTATTTTTAAGGCGCTAGAAGCAGTTTGACGCTTTTGTAGCAAAGGCAAATAAAGGCAATAAAAAATGAAAGTGTTTGTAAAACCAAGTCCTTGAGAAACTAGGAATATTAAAAATACCTGAGCAGTACTGATTTGCAAAATAATGCCTTGTTTGATCATTAGAATTTACCCATCTCTAGAGAGAAAATATGTTACAATAATCTGCCTCATAGAAACTGCCTCAATATAATAATTATAAAATAAATACTCATGTAGTATAAAAGGCAAATTTTAAAATGAGACAAGGAACCATATGTCTTCTGTTCACACCGTTTTATAATAAAATCCCATAGGATTATTCATGAGCTTTTTTGTACTCATTAGATATAAAATGCTTTCCAGCACAAAATCAGGGGTCTCTGGATTTGTCAATTTATATCCTTTTTCGGAAACAAAGCAAAACAAAATAAAATGGCCACTCTTACTTTCTTAAATGTTCTATTTGAACACTGTATGTGGTCATGTTTATTAACTGAATTTCAGAGCAGTAAATGGCCAGTCAATAAGGTCTCTGGAAATTAAGTATGTTGTAGGTTATATATGACCCTCACACAACTAAAATGATAAGCATTTACTTACTAAAGTTATTATTCGAAAAATACAGTAATATGGTAATGATGTTAAAAGTGCTGACCGATTCAAAATGATCTTTCCACATGTAATGATTCAAAGTATTTATGTTGTACAATTAAATTTAAATAAATATGCAAACGTTATTGTTGAAACCTGTTTTGAAACGTGAGAAGAATTTACTTGGGTGTTCAGAGCCCAAGGACTCCTATGGAAGGAAACAGGCATTGCCTTAAGTAGCCTATTTCCAGGGAGGGCCCTATCGCAGATAGCTCGTATTGCTGGATCTGACCCTAAACAGAGCTTTCATTGTAATCAAGACTGTCCCTTGTGATGAGATAGCGAACTGAAAGGGAGATGACTCGCTGCCAGGCGTTGCTTTCTCAAAACGAGATCTATTAAGAAAGAAAGTAGGCGATTGTTCTATGAAAAGAGTAGACGCGGTGTATTCTTCTGTCTCTCATTCACTGCTGAGCGTGCGTCCCCTGCGTGACGAGGGCACGGGGGACTCTCACACACCCCGTCAGCGAGCTCACTCCAGCCACGCTGTCAGGACACTGACAATCTGGCGACTCTAATCTAGGAACTGTTTTCATAAACAGGATGTGACTCACCAAAATAAATCAGCAGTTTGTAAATTGCTATATATTCACACTTTGAAAAACAATGTGCCTTTTTTGTCTGTACATCGCTGGACAAGTTCAAAAATTATTCCACAAAATGAATTCAAAACAAGCACAAGGCATTAGCTTTCTTCCAAGGTAACACCAATCAGAAATAAGCCTCAGAGCGATGAAAGATTTACTGAGATGAACAGACGCCTTAGATATTTTTTTAAACACCGCCTAACCTTAATATTCTCCTGTCACTCTTAGGAGGACGAGTCAAGAGGACTGGTGTGAATTTCATGGCACCTGAGGCCACACAGTGAGCTAGAAGCCACCCTGGAATACACAGTGAGACCTGTCTCAAAAAATTACATTTTCTCACTCAGCATTTTGCCAAACTTCACCATATCAGTTATTTTTACTCTTTAAATACCTATGTTCTAGATAGCACTCTTCTGCATTGTAGCCCTGATCGTGAGTAAACTCACTGCTCCAAACAATCTGCCCGCCGGCAGGCATACATGTAAATACATGCGCCAGCGGCAGGTCTACTACCCTCTGGCTTCCTTCAAGTGGACTCACCACAGAAAAGATGGACACAGAAGTCTAAATAAAGTGGACACAAAGAAATTTGAGATATTTAGCGGGAATACTGCATGTCTCTTACCTTATGCACTGAATATATAACACCTTATATCCCATTTAAGAGAAAACACATGCTGCTTGAGCATAATAAACACTGTTGAGAGTTTTCTATTGTAGATATTGTCTTCTACATACATTTGTTTTTAGGTCAAAATCCTTCAAATGTCAGAGATTTTTATATCCTTTTATTTAAAAATACCACATGTAGCAAGATACTGAAAACTAAGGCTATGCATTCTATTGACACAGCTATAATTTATTTCTACATATATCAGGTAAATGCAATGCTATCATATTCTTATGTCATACATAAGATCGGTTAATATTGCACTAGTCACAATATAAATGAATGAGAAATTCTGTAGTTATCTAATGGTTTTCACCATCTTCCTATGTTTGAATCCATTTTCCAAGTGCACAAAATTCCACTTAACGTGGACAATCTCTCTCTCTCTCTCTCTCTCTATATATATATACATATATATATGCATATATGTATATATATATGTATAAATTATCACTATAAACTAAGCAAAACAAAGAAGGCAAAAATAGCAAGAGGGAAAAGTTTGCCAGGCTTTTAAATTATGTCTTCCTCGTAACAAATGATGCTAGCGCTTAGCACACATTACTGAAGTGTGGTACTGCTTTGCCTCACAACATTAAACATTTATAAATTCATTACTTAGTACTTAAAACATTCATTTTGTATTTTCTTACATGGAATTATTATGCATTTAGCTTTTATTCATTTAAAAAAGTTCCACTGCATTAGGTCTTCAAAGGGATTTCCAAAGTGTTCAATTATTTCTTCTAACTGTGGCTTGTTCTGCTTTTTTGGAAAAAAGCCAAGTTCCCGGCCCTGCAGCTTCACTCTCGCTGCCCTCCCCTTGTTCCAGGGTTGTGAAAAGAGGTTTTCTTTCATGACGGCCTCAACAGGGAGGGCTCCTTTCTGGCTTTAAAACATTCAGGCTCAAAAAAAAAAAAAATTAAACTGGCATCTTTATAATGCCATGGCTTTTGCTCAGCGAGGACTCAAACCCTCTGAACAGTGAATGCTTGTCTAAACCAAGTATTCATAGAGGTGCTGCTTTTGGGGGAAAGGGAACAGTTTCACCTGCTGACAAGCCGAGGCAGCGCGACAGAATAAAAGTGTAACAAGGCCAAAGTGTCTTGTGTTTTCAGCTCTAAAATAAGAAGTTCAGTGACATCTCCTGCGATGGAGTCATTATAAAAATGAAGTACCCGTGAATATTGAATGATCAAACAGCAGTCTAGATGACTTCACATGACTTCTGTTGAAATGTTTTTATTTTACAGATTGCAATGATAGGCGGAGAAGCTCGAGACTTGTTCAATAAGATAAAAATTCGACGACGGCACTGTAGTGAGTCTGACAGGGAGAAAGGACCAACTCTTGAGGAAACTGTCCAGGTCCTATAATGCCTGCAACAGTACCTTAAAAATTTAGTTTTATATCTTATCATTTAATGACGAAAATATCAAGAGATCTCTGAAAAGACTCCAAATCTCGTGAATATTTTCTGCATTAAGCAATTACACTATTATCTCTTCTTATTCCATAGTGAACATAAACCAGTTGGAATGAAAAAAAAGGTGTTGTGTTTTATTTCTCTTTTTCACAAGGGCACTGCCGGTCTGTATATAGATGAGACAGGATTCCGACACCGGGACCCTGCTCTTGGCTCTACTGATGAAGCAGAGCGGTCTTGTTCGGCTTCCTGCTTCCCATCCCAGCCCATGTATAGCAGCAAAAATGAGACAAGGCGGGATTGCAGTGAAGACGTGGGCAAAGCACAGACCTGCAGTGAAGAGAGGGAAGCATTTAGTACAGGAAGGCAGCTGGGACACTCCCACGTGCGCAGCGCCGCTCAGGTGTGGCCAGGGTGATGGCGTGAAGAGGCGCAGCTCTCAAGAGATGATGAGCAAGGAGGTTCCCTCTCATGCAAAAGAAGTTTCATGATGAGGTCTAGCAGTCTTCTGGTTGAGTTTTTGGGATCCTCTCTATAGAGCATGATGTTATCAGCAAATAGAGACAGCTTAACTTCTCCCTTTCTTATCTTTAATCCCTTTATTTCTTTTTCTTGCCTAATGGCTATGGCTGTTTCCAGAAGTACTGCGAACCAGTCTGACTGGTGCCACTACTGTGGAAATCAGTGTGGAGATTCCTCAAAAAACTAGGATTAGATGTCCAATTTGACCCTGCTATTTCCCTGCTGGGTATATTTATGAAAGAATTAAAAGCATCATCTCACGGTGACATATGCACACCCATGTTTACAACAGCATAGTTTGTAATAACTAAATCATAGAAATAGCCCAAATGCCCATCAACTGGACACTAGATAAAGAAGATGTGTTAAAAAAAAAAAGGGGGGAGTATTGGGCCGGAGATTTAGCTCAGTGGTTCCAGCGCCTACCTCGCAAGCGCAAGGTCCTGAGTTCGAACCTGGTAACCACATACAATGCTGGGCCTGGAGACTCACGCCCACCAGCCATCAATGCCACATACCACAGTGCCAGGCGTGGTGGCTCACGCCTGTCATCCCAGCACTTGGGAGGCAGAGCAGGAGGATTGCTGAGTTCACGGCTTGCCTGGGCACCATAGTGAGCTCAGGGCCAGCCTGAACTACAAAGCGAGACCCTGTCTCAAAAAAAAAAGGGGGGGGGAGTATTACTCAGTTGTTAAAAATAATAAATTAAAGACATTTATAGCTACATGAATTCACCTTGAGGCTACTGTTATAAGTGAAGTAAATAAAAAACAGTATGTAAATACCATATTGTTTCTCTAGTGTGAGAAAATCAAAGTGTACAAGAGGTCCAGAATATATGTTAGGTATTGTGAAATAGGAAGAAATGTTCAAAGGGAAACAATAACTGGGTTGAGGAAGGTGAAAGCAAAGAAGGGAAAGAAAAATATTTAAAGGAATTATTGGAAACAAAACTCATGCATATGGGGAGTGAGTTGAAGAGAGGGGAATGGTAAAAATAATAAAAGAATCAATATATATTACGTATAGATTCAAATTTCCAATGAGAGATGTGACCTTAATGTACTTTTAAAATGCACCAATAAACTCAATTTATTAAAAAAAAGTTTTAGCACTTGGCTATTTGACTGTCTGCTTTCCACCCTATGGGGCTGCAGTGTTTCCTTCCGCCTCCAGAGGGCGAGCCTGAGGTGTGTTCTCGGACGTGAGCAGAAGGCGCTCTGCTGGTGTTTCAATCATGCCTCCCAGCCTTCAGAACTCTGAGCAGCGGTCATACTTTGTAAGTGATCCATTCATGCTAAAACAGTTAACAATCACACTCAACCCTGGGGAATCTGTACCAGTATATGACAGAAGGTAATTCTCATTTTTATCCATATCCCTACCCACCCCACCCACCCCCTTATATATATGCTCTTTCTTTTTCTTTCCCAATCATGTTTATTCTTTCCCCTCATTATGCTCCCCCAGTACAGTAACTATTTTCTAATTGCATTATCTCACATAGTTGTATCGTCCAACTTCCACATACACAGTGGACTATAAAAAAGAATAAAGAAAAGGCAGAGTCTTTGCTATTAAAACATGAGCATGTCAAATTTCTTGGTCATAGAACGGTGATTGAGATGTATAGTGAATGTTTAAATTTGAAAGATTATTACAGTGAAAGAAACATTGTTATTTATCCCCCATAAAACATTCCCCCTCACCTTGGGTAAACTTATCCCATCTTTTCTGCCACTTTTGGAGGACTTTTGCAAGTCTTGCTTCGTATCCCTATGAAGTGAGATAAATAACAGTGACTGTCACTGCCGAGTGCCGCCCAAGGTACAGTCAGGCTCCCCTCCTGCTCTCCTCAGTGGGTCTGGCTGCTGTGGCAGACTCAGCACCACCAAGACACTCGTGATACCGTGGAGCAGGACAGCTGGAGAGAGTGGCACTCATGATGAGTGTGTCCAGAGGAGGAGGAGATCCTGTTAGGAGATAAATACAATGTATCTTTTACTGCAATAATATTTTTCTAAAAAATGTCAACCCACATCCTAATTTTTAAACACACCTCATAGTTTTCAGGCTGGCCCTGAGCTCACTATGGAGCCCAGGCAAGCCTCATATTCAGCAATCCTCCTGCCTCTGCCTCTCCAGTGCTGGGATTACAGGTCTGAGCCCCCAAGCCCAGCATTTGTGGTATGTGGTACTGATTGCTGGTGGGTGTGAACCACTATGCCCAATATTGTTGTATGTGGTTACCGTGGATCGAATCAGGAACCTTGCGCTTGCTAGGCATGCGCTGGAACCACTGAGCTAAATCTCTGGCCCCACACCTTATATCCTAAACAGACTCTTAGTAGGTGAAGAAATACATTATCTTCTACAAACATGAACAATAACAGGCTACTTTTAATTCATTCTTATTCCTGAAAAAGGATAATATTATCTGACTATTTCATATATGTTCACCTCAAGTCATATATAAAAACTGGGGGAGGTGATATTGTTACTTAAATATTTTCACTTTCTTCTACTTTTGGTGATTTGTATTTGCAGTCATGGTTTTGTCAAATGAGAGCTTTCCCGTAGACAGCACGAAGTATGAGGGAGGCTAGATTTTGTGACACATGCTGTCCAGATAGTGTAATATGCTCAATTTATCCAGTGTCAGCTCTTCAGCTTCTAGGAAAAGCATATATATCTAGCAAAATATTTAACAAAAAACCCACCCAATTCAGTACTCAGAAGCAATAGGCTTTAAACCAGTTTGGAGAGGTAAAAACACCAATTTAGAATATTTTAAAAACTTCTAAAATCAACATATATAAAATGCATCCACCAGTATTGGTGATAAAGTTGAGTGTTTTAGAAGAGGTTATTTTAATACTTTAGGAATTCAGTTTCTATTTTTCTTGCTATTTATTATGCAAGAAATGTGGTAGAAACATACACTGCATTGGAGATTTATCTTCTCTCCCTGCCTTCTATAATTTTCTGGTTCACTGCTCTGTAGCATTTCTTAATGTCAGATAAAACACTGAAAATAATTAGATAAACTAATACTTTATCACTTTTCAAACTTCTTAAACATTAGAAAAATGATCTTGTTACTATATGGAGTCAAGAATTATGTTATAAATATACAATTTCTGAATTAGATCTGTTAATTCAATTTAAGTGTGTAGAATATAGATATATTTACTTGCATTAAGATCGTTTTCTCCTCAGCTATACTCCTTGAGAATTCAATCACAGACTGCCATAAAACAAGGTTTTTAGCACTATACTTTTATAGATCAAGAATGGTCTCATCCAAGTTAAGTGAACTTTGAGCCTAAAAGGGATATGCAGTCATATCCGTATGGCCTTGAAAGGCCAAGACTTATCTATCTCTCATATTTATTATAACCTCAGCACTGAGTATAGCACCTAACCTAGAATACAGTATTAATAAAAAAGAGATGAGAGAGGCCAGAGATTTAGCTCAGTGGTTCCGGTGCCTGCCTCACAGCACAAAGGTCCTGAGTTTGATCCCTGGTAACCACATACAATGCTGGGCATGGAGACTCACGCCCACCAGCCATCAACACCACACACCACAGTGCCGGGTGTGGTGGCTCACGCCTGTCATCCCAGCACTCGGGAGGCAGAGGCAGGAGGATTGCTGAGTTCGAGGCTTGCCTGGGCACCATAGTGAGCTCAGGGCCAGCCTGAACTACAAAGCGAGACCCTGCCTCAAAAAAAAAAAAAATGATGATCAGATGGAGCTGTTCACATTTCCTGCCTGACAAGAATATGTACCCTCGATATAAAAGGATCAAGAACTATGATCAATGGATGAAGTCAGCACTGAAAGAGTCAAAATTTGCTTCCTGGCTACTTCATTCAGCAGTGCCACAATACATTTCAGAACCTTATGTTACATTTTGCTTTATGTACATCCATTAAAAATATCTAGAAGTTAAAAAACAAATCATATTTGATTAATGTTGCATCTCGTCATATTATGTTCATGAATAACACAGCATCTCAACTTCCCCAGAATCACTATTAGACATATTATGTCCAATTTGTGCTGAGTACATAAAATCAGATGCAGAGAGCATACAATATGCTAGTGTAACTAACATTCCAATGACTATTTAAGGCTGTCCACTTACACACTTATTTCCTTCACTTACAGTCATTCAAAAGTGTCTATTTTCATTAAATAGCAACATTTGATTCATCTATTTAATGCAGCTGTAATTGTAGTAACACTTTGAGTACAATGATTTTAAAGTTCCCAAACTACAAATGAAAGAAATGTCTAAGTGAAAATGAACACCATTAATTTAATGTTTCTTTGACATGTGAAAAATCTCTGAAATCTAGGATAATTCTAAATATTAAGCATAAAATTAGTTATATGGAGATATAAAACTTGTGAAACATATCGATGTCTTTGAACCAATGTAGAAATTATTCCATGGATCAAGAGAAAGTCTTTCTAATTACTCAAATTTGGAACTTAGTTTCAAAAGAAGTTTTAAAAACCCTTCACTTACCCTACATTTTCAGTGATTACTGGGCTTTGAGTAGTGATTAAGGAACTGATTAAAAAATAAACAAAAGTAAGAAGTCACAGATTATATTCAAACTTTTTCTATTTTTCTATTTTGGTCTTAGAAATGTTAACTTGCTCCTTATTTTTTTTCTCTGTCTCTCCATCCATACTATCTTCAAGAAGAAGAATAATTGACAAGTATTTCCTTGGTCAGAGATTCTTGACATATCAAGCAGTATTTTGAGTATTAAAAACAGGATTATTAAAAAAGGGTGGGTGGGTGAAAGAAAGAAGGGAAAGAAAAATTGATAGTTAAAAAAAGGAAACAAAACTTAAGTATGTAAGGGGAGGTGGTAGGGAGAGCAGGAAAAGGGGAAAAACGAGAATAAAGCTGTAGGACGGCGCCAGTTTTCAGTGTTAAATGTGATCATATGTACGTGTAAAAGGAACCAGTACAATCAATTAGAAGTGAAGCAATCAAACTTCTGCCCCTAAATGCAGCGCCGTCCCCTGCCTGGCGCCCGGCAGACCCCGTGTCTGGGTCCTGGCGCCGTCAGGCGCTTCCGCGGGCAAGTCCTCCTGACCCCCTTTGCTTTTCTCCCCTCGTTGGCCCGGTTAGGAAGCACAGGGGATCTGCTGGTCCACTTTTGTTTTGTCTCTATTGTGGCCTGACTTAACAAATTTATCATGGAGAGGAAATAATCGAGTTTAATTAGCAGTAGTTATAAAATTATGGGACAATTATTGTCTATTTCCCAAGAAGTTCAAGAGGGAGTGAGTGGGAACCGACCAACAAGGAACTTCCAGAGAAGAAACCCACAGGATGGGGCAGTGACAAGTGATGAGATTTACGGTTTTTAAAAAATAACCTTTCCCAACCCAAGTATGCTTCGCAGAGAGTCTTGAGATACATGGATCTGGATGTTTATGCTTCCTCTAAGAATTCTAGTCAAAGGAAAAGTTAT